>JASANE010023409.1:0-41646 GCA_030248225.1 Trileptium ribeirensis
CGGCAGAGGTAATTTAGCAGGGAGCTAAGCCAATTTAAGCTTGGCGCAGATTAGGTTCGAGATTCTCAAGGCTCGTTACACAACCAACTACAAGCACGGGATGACGTGCCGAAATATTTAGAATCTAGCAAAACATAGCATTGTCGGGGACGAGTACGGGTACGTAGTGTTCCATAACATTACCGTTATTACTAAAGCGCGTACTAGTGTGACTAACACCCCGTAACTGGGGTTGTGGTGCTGATAACCAAGTATCTTACAGCTATACGGGTCACCGTCACTTGAGTTAGCTTGCGTCAACTTCACGACGATTAAGTCCGACTCGCGAAATCACAGTTGATAACCGACGAAACCCTTTCTCGGTACTGGTGGTCAAAGGCAGTGGAACATCAAAACCAGACCAACATCCCACAGTAGACGGAGGGAAGTCGAATACAACAGCATTGATTGTTGTCAAGTTGAACAGTGGTGGCTTAGTTGGTTTGAGCGCCTACCTGTACATCCAAGAGCGGGAGTTCGTGGGTTCGAATCCCACCCAACTAAATATATCAGCAAGCCGTTTTTCCAGCATGTTCGTTTTCAAGCTTCTACCGCTACACCTAAATGAAAAATATATACGGTAGATGCGGCTAACTTTGAACACTTTTCAACTTCAAAAAGTCGTCATTCAATGAACTTTAAATGATTCGTTCTATTTTTTTTTGCAAAAGGTGGAACTCTGCTCTGGCAATGCGAGCTGACTTCGCCATTAGTATCACTAATGGCGAAGTCAGCTTTTTTTTAAAAAAAACCTTGGTGTTCAAAGTTACCCGCCAAGCGGCTAACTTTGAACACCCCCAAGAAAATGCATACATTTCTGCATTTGTGTTCAATTTTTAAAAGTAAACGGCTAACATTGAACGCCCAGGGGATTTTTAAAAAGCAACGTTGTTTTTAACACACTTGTGCAACTAAATAATGAAACAAAAGATTTTAATCACAAGAAAACAAAAACTAGCCCATATTATGACCACGAAAAAGGATACTATTGCGCAATCAACTGATCATATCCTTAAATTTTGAAGCCTCAAAAAGCGACATGGCGATTCTCAAACATAAATGCAATGACATACACAACTTTGCCTTAGTTTTTTGAAGTTATTACTTCAAAAACGGCGACTAGTTTTCACTACATTGAAAGCCACTGCGAAATTCATCAAAGTACGTATGAAATAACTAAGGCAAACTAAGGCACTCGAAGTGGAACTACGTACATTTGCAACCGAAAACACACCCAAAATTATAAGAAAACATACGTAACAAAAACAAAACAAATTCAACGAAATTTTTTAAGAAATTGCATTTCAATTGCGTCCATAACCTCTTCAGCCAAATAAAAGTGCCGGCTCTCCGAATTAATTCGCACCTCTGGGGTTGGTTCGCAGTGGAGCTGCGCAATTATATCTGCCCTATCAAACCACCCCTCCTCATCCCTGCGATGGGGCCATTTAAATTCCTTTGCAGGTCCCGCGGGTTCCATAAACTTTATGTAATACTGCACATCGCTTTTGTCCTCATTAAGCTGGACATTGTCGATTTTGGCGATGTACCACCGTTTCTCATAAACGACGGCTACGAAATCTTTGAATTTCAAATCGAAAACCCCAAATGGAGGTTTGGAGAGCAATTTCTTTTTAGTCGTAGCACCGCTAGTTGAAGGCTGGTCGGCATTTTGGGCCCCTTCAGAATCGGTGGATTCATCTGATTCGTCTAATTCCGAACCTGAATCCGGCGATTCAGTTTCGCGTGCAGCACCGGCTGCCTTTGCAGACAGTGACGCACGGGGCTCCACACGTAAACGTTTGCCGCGACCAGTTGGCTGTGCGTTTTTGTCATAACGCATTTCCTCCAATCTTTCAACGAAGACGTCGTCAATGGCACCGACATCACTATTTCTACGGGAAATCTTTCGAAGGGAAATCCCCAATCGGATAGAATTAGCAGCTTTCGAACAAACGATTCTTCTTCATCGGTATTCAGTTGGCAAGGACGGCCAACAACTTTTGTATGCTTATTTTTAAGTTTATTATGCAACGTTCCTACTGGTATATTATATTCCTTACTAACTTCACGAATTGACCGTTTATCTTCCTGAATTTCTCTAATTGCATTAGCCAGCGAATCATTCGTATATTTTTTATATCCACGTTTATTTGACATCTTTTAATTAAAGCTGATATAAAGCTATTACGTACGTACGTATGAATTTGACCTTAAAGCTGAAAATATAACACAAATGTATAGAAATGGACAAGGTATATTAGTCAGAATTCGGAGTCTAACTTTGAACAGTCAGGTGTTCAATGTTACCCCCCGTTCAAAGTTACACGGAAATAGCCTAAAATTAGAGGGTAACTATGAACAGCGCTATTGCAGCTCACTGACGCATCCAATGTAAAAAAGCTTTGCACAGGCTTTTTCGGGCGTCGTTTTTTATGCAAGATAATGTCTTTCCACACGTTTAGTTATTGACGCGGCTCCAAAACACTAGGCGTTTTGAAATGCATATTTTTCGGTTAAAAAAATGACATTTTTTGAAAAGCAATATATCAACGATTAATGCACATAAATGCTTGTTGCGTGGTAAAGAAAATCGATATAATATTCATATGCAATAAAAATTTTTCAAGTATTGCTATTGGTTGTGACGTTATAGCAAACAACATAACTTTGCCCAAAAATGTTCAATGTTACCCTCCTGTTCAATGTTAACCGCTTCTACCGTAACAAGAATAATGTTAATGTGGTTGCAAACAATCTTGCAGAATTTTTAGAGGAGGAGTACTGACTTAAGTAAGCAGCATTCTATCACTCTGTGCTATATGAGATCCCTATACGGCCATTTCCTGCTCATTCTCCAAAATAACTTATTTCGTATCCACTCCGCTCGTCTGTTTTGTGCACTGAATTAGGAAATGTGGGTTGAACTTTAGGAGTCATATGTATGTACAACATATTTTCAAATTTTCGTGTACTTGTAACAGTCACATTTTCAGGGTATAATACAGATTTTAGTGTTGTACTTATAAAATTTTTTTATAATATTTAGTATACTATCTGCTTGTCTAATCGCTAAGATGGGAAATGTGATCGTTAATTATGTAATTTAGAAAGACATACACTTGCTGATTGAACATAAACTTACAAATAGATGAATATCAATCACATTGAATCTTAAATCGTTGAGGAGATATTCCCGCTCATTGCGTAATTTGGGACTCACAATGTGCAACTACTTAGACGGTGTATTACTCTACAAAATGAGACCATAGGCAATTAAACAGCTAGATCGGAGATATTACGATTTTCTTGTATTTTGAGTCCAATGGGCTCGTTGAAAAACCCTTTTCGATGCAATCCTATAATGACAATACCAGTTATGTCGATGAATGTCTTTACAGAATGATACCACAAACACAGATATACTTGGAAGGTTGTCGATATATTATATCATTTTCGTGTATTTTGGGTCCCATGGGCCCATTTAAGAAACCGTTTTGAACAAATCTGATATCCTAAGAGTTTTGTGTAGACAAAGCTATATTTATGTAGTTCTATAGAGAATTATTAGCTCTACAAAATGAGCCATATTTGACTCAGATCTATATACAGCGGTTGTCGAGTTACTCTAAGAAACGTGATATTTTGGGCCCCTTCGGGACCCGATCTGAGCCTCTGTGGCGTATTTTTTCGGAGGGAAGATGTTGGACTTTACGTAACGAAGGGCATAAATATAGATTTCAATCTTTAAGATGAGCTATCGCGTGAGTCAATCCGCCCAGCCAACGTTGAGTTATGCATGTCGCCCTAAAAACCCAGTAACGGACCTTTTCACATTTTACCACTGTCACGGCTAGTAAGAATTCGATTCGGTCGTTTCGGAGAACTTGCTCCTGAAAATCCTTCATGTTTAATTTTGAATTAGATTCCATTTGGAGTAGCCTCATTGTAATCTAGTAGCTCAGTTCTCTAAATAAATCGTGAGTGAGTAAGTGAAACTAGTGAAGCGAAGAATTGTTACTAGCCGTGAAAGTGGCAGAATTTTGCAAGGTTCGTTATTGGGTTTTTAGGGTGACATGCGTAACTAAACTTTGGCCGAGCGGATTTATTCGAGTGATAGCTCATTTGAAAGCTTGAATTATCTATTTGTGCCTTTTAGTTAGGCGCAAAAACCGCTTCCAACATCTTGCCACCGAAAAAGCGGGCCAGCCGAGCTCTGCTCAGGTCCCAAAAAGTAATCTATCTAAATAATTACTCGGACTATGTGAGTTTTATTTGTCTTTGTGGAACACTTCATCCTTTATATTATAGCTGCAAATAGTGTCCCGATGTCATGATATATTTACGCTGCAGGGTTCGGATCAAAAGGGGCTTTCGAATGGTCCCGTTAGATCTAAACTACGGGTAAACGAGTATATATCCACTTCCGCTCGCGCTACATGGGTGTTTCTGCGCTAATTTGGTAAAGCGTATCATTCTTGGTGGTGTAGAATTGGATCTGACTCGATTTTTTGCGCAAGGATATGCTGGAACTCGGGGCCACAACAAGAAGTTAGAAACTATCGATATCCCACGTTTAGATGTGCGAAGGTTTTTCTTTACACACCGTACCGTTCGTATTTGGAATTGCGTACCGGCGGAAGTTGTAAACGCGCCTTCGTTGTCATCGTTCAAACAGCGCCTACATGCCTCAAGCATACTTTGAATTAAATGCTCTTAATTCATATTTCATTCTTATATTCTTTTCATGCGCTCTCAGCAAGATTCGAGAAAAAACGACAAACTATCACATTATCTCTTTGTACATGGAGGAATAAATGTTGATTGTATATTCTGCGGGTTATGGGTGTTAGAGATGAATACAGGTTTTTTATACTTATGCTGTAGTTGTTACGTGGTTTTTGATGGGCTATGCCACTAATACATACATGAGTTACGCATAGCTCCATTTTTTGCATTTTATCTACTGACATTACGTATCCTGATACCACATAGATTTCATTCCAGCAGCATTGATGACATTGAGAGCAATACGACTGAACGAAGATACGCATAACTACTCTAAAGGCTTTCTTTGTCTTTTTTTTCTAAATATTATCCTCTTAGACTTTTCTAATCGATATCCTAGAAACAAAAACGATCAATAGCAAATATAAACAAATCAATCTAGCAACTAACGAACAACGACCACAACTCCCACACCAATACGAAGAAAAAACTACACATAAAAATAACTAATCTCCCACACAATCCTGCAAAACAATCCACTACACCACCAAAAACTCAAAAAAAAAAAAACAAAGAGAAATATATATACCCATAATTAAACACAACCCTAAACTAAAATATATATAAATAAATTATATAATATAAAAAAAAACAAATAAAATAAACAAATATTAATAATATTTACTAAATCTTTTAAATTAATTTTTTCTAATAAAAACAAATAGATAATTAATTCAAATAGTATATCAATAAATCTCAAATTATACATTCACCTAAAAACCAATAAAACTCAAAATTCATTCAATAACAATTCTTCATATTCATTATCATCAATTATTAAAATATATAGATTACAATAATCCAAATAATTAATAAAATAAACATAAATTTCAATATCTCAAAACAATAATTCTATAGCCAAAAAATTAAAATTATTTTTACACATCATAATCAATATTATCAATAGTCATCTTAAAGATAAATTATATTTATCCCTCTACTAAACCAACATCTTCCTCCAAAAAATACCAAATCAATCCAACCCAAAATATACTTCTTAGATAATCACAACTTATATAATCCTACAAATATTCATTTTTAACTAATAATTCTCTATAAACTACATAAATATAGCTTTCTACACAAAATCTAGATATCAATTTTCAAATCTTAATACATACCCAAAATACACAAATATATAATATATCACAACCTCCAATATATCTTTTTTTATCATTCTTAAAACATCATATAAATATTTCACTTACATATTTTCATTAAATTCCAACACCCAACTCAAAATACAAGAAAATCTATATCTCATCTACTTTTAATCCTACTTTATTTTTAAAATACACCCTAAACACATTATCCCAAATACAATAGCAATATCTCTCAAATTAAATTCAATTATATATTCATTATTTAATTATTTCAATCACAATATTCTTCTAAATTACATAATAAATCACATTCCCATCTAGCATAACAACAATAATACTAAATATTATAAAAAAATTTATAAACAACACTAAAATCTTATTATACCCTAAATACTTTACAAACACAAATTAAAATATTTTACATACATATACCTAAACAACACAAAAAAAATACAAATAATTTAAATAGCAAAATCCTATAATCTCATATACACAAATAAACTCTACTTAATCAACTCCTCCTCTAAAAATCTCAAATTTCAACCACATAACATATTCTTTATAGAATAACATAACAATAACATAACATTTTCTAATATTTTTTCTATAACCACAACCAATAGCAATACTAAAATTTTATCATATAATATTATATCATTTCTTACCACAACACATTATCATAATCTATATATCTTTCAAAAATTCATTTTAACAAAATATCATTCAAAACCCTATTTACTTTCACAACTAAACAAAACATATCTCATAAAAAAACCCAAAATCAACTTTTTACATCACTCAAGCCTATACTTTCATATACCCTCTAATTTACTATTCCTTAACTTAACAAAAACATAACACTATTTCAAAATCAATTCTACTATATACCTTCCATTCTATACATTTTTATATTTTCAATTAAACACATACTACTACAATACTTATATCACTTAATAAAAATTCAAAATAAACATATAAAAAATATACAAATCTCTAACAAAAAATCAAAATAAACAATCAAAAAAAACAATACCAAAACCCACAAAAAAAAAATAACACAAAACCCCTCCAAAATACATAAAAAATCTTTTCAAATCTAATTCTATCATATTCCCTCAAAATTCCTAGAAAAGATTTTCATATATTCTTCAAAATAAAATCTATACAAAAAACACCAACAAACTTACAAAACCCCCTCATTCTCAACACCCAAAATAATCATCAAATTAAAATCAATAATCCACACTAACCCAAAATCACACCTCAATACTAATAAAAAAAATTCTCAAACTCCATTTCTATTAAATCAAAATTCACCTCTATAGAAAATATAAATAAATTCCATAAAACAAAAATCAATACATAAATATAAACTCAAAAATTAAATCCATAAAATATACAATATAATTCAAAAAATAAAATAATAACATTTATTTAAAATAAATAAATCAATTCTAAAATTCAATTTTTTTTTTATATTTTTCTATAATTTTTCAAATTACATCATACTATCTATATTCATATATTAAATTATTCAATAAAATTAAATAAACAAAAAAACAATATCAATTATAAATATTAATGCTCTTAATTCATATTTCATGCTCAATATGGCATCGTTCCAATGCGATGCTTCGCTTTCCTCCAGGATGGTGCAAGATTCGAAACAAGTCTGACAACGGAAATATCACATCCATTCTCTTTTGTACCATGGAGGAATAAATGGTTCAAAAAAGATTCTGTATATTGCTGCGGGTTATGTGCTGCTGTATAGAAGATGAATACAGCAGCATATGGTATTTTCATGACTTATGCTGTAGGGTTGGATTACGTTGGGTTTTTGAATGGAGCTATGCCACTAAAATACATAAAAACGGCGGTAACTAGTTACGCCATAGCTCCATTTTTTCTAGCAATTCATCCTGTACTTGCACATTATGAGTTCCTGAATACGCAATAAGCAATTTCTCAACCATTCCAGCAGCATTGATGACATTGAGGTCATTGAAACGGTGCGAGCCAAGTGAGTGGAGTTTCCATCAATAATTTTGCTAGCGGTAAAAATCTTAAAAAAATTCCCGTGTGTGGGGAACTCCTCACCGGATGGATGGATGTTCATAACTTTTTTATTTGATCACAAATTGTCTATTTGTGCTCTTTCATTAGACTCTAAACCCGCCGAACAAGTCTTCCGGGTCAAAATAGACCACAATGTGGTCAAGGTCACATTTTTAAAAATTTTGTCATCCGGGCATCTATCTTTCGCAACCTATATCTTGAGATAGACGCTTGCAGCGAAACCCGTATCGAGAGCAACAACATTGCTGTTATGCATCTTTCAGAGCTTTTTTGAGCTGTGAGCCAAGGTTTGAAAAATACCCTAAAAAAGTTAAAATTTTTATAGTTGGTGTACACTATGGGATTATACGGTTATTTAACCTGTTGAACAATCATTGTTTTAACCCCACTTTGGCTGTGTCAACAACACTGCGGGACGATGATTGAGCAAAACTTAGTAAATCTTGGCACCAAAAATAGTCAAATTTCACCACCATGTAGCTCAATGTTGCTAAATGAGATAAAAGCAATTGTACTTGGGTTGTATGCATTAAAGTCAATATTAAAGTATGTATAAGTCAATTATTAGGGGCCCTACTACGTAAAAATCACTCTTCAAATTATAATTTTTCTTAAAATTTGTGATTTATAAATTCTAAAAATTGTTTTGTCATTTGTTCATTGTAAGAAGAAATGCAGACTAAAATGACTATTGATATTGACTCAAATGACTAGTAACGGTATTGATATATGACTAAAATGCCTGCAGCATTGTCATCGAAGTGTTGGCGGTATACATTAGCTATCATGGGATTTAAAGTGGGCTTCGGGGCCTGAATTTGAAACGACAAAAGGGTCAATAAGCGTAGAGTATCCACTCTCGTTCCGTTTTCCCTGTTTTTGCGAGTTATTAGTATAATATGTAATTATATAGTAATATAAATATTTTTTGGCTAAACGCGCAACTGTTTTTAGAAGTGCACAAATTCAGCGCAACTTGTGGTAACGAAAAACTGCAGTGCATGGTTATATATTTAAACGGCGGGAGTAACTATGACTCTCTTAAGGTAGCCAAATGTCTCGTCATCTAATTAGTGACGCGCATGAATGGATTAACGAGATTCCTACTGTCCCTATCTACTATCTAGCGAAACCACAGCGGTGGGAACGGGCACCGCGAAGTCGGCGGGGAAAGAAGACCCTGTTGAGCTTGACTCTAAGTTATTAGTATAATATGTAATTATATAGTAATATAAATATTTTTTGGCTAAACGCGCAACTGTTTTTAGAAGTGCACAAATTCAGCGCAACTTGTGGCAACGAAAAACTGCAGTGCATGGTTATATATTTTACGCAGAGTGAGACATCCTAGCGCTGATTCATTGTGCAAAGATAGTGTTCAAAAACAATTGCCACCACACAAGATTATTTAAATCGCATAAACGTATGGCTGGAGCAGCAAACAAAATATATATAGTTTATCAATTCCGTGAAGAAACAACGAGTTGTAAGATTTTGATATTTGATTAAACTGAGCTTAGCGTTGCCATTAAGGTACTATAGTTGTATAATTGATATCGTGGACATTTAGAAGTATATACTCAGAGCGCTGAATTTGGAATGATGAACTAAGCGCAGAGTATCCACTCCATACGCGCTCCGTCTCCCTTCGTTCTTGGAACTAGTTGTTATGTTTTCCCAAAACTTTTTGTTTTTGAATTTCAGTGTTATGATGTTAAAAGGTCGAATTACAGTGTTTTCTATTGTTGGTTGTCCGCATTGCCTCCGTGCGAAAAACAAATTGACCGAACTAAAGTTGCCGTACACAGGTGACATTTTAATGCTACATTGAGAGAGAAATATATCAGTCTGTATTTTCCGTGCTATTACGCTTATAATGGTGAAAATTGATAATTTTAGGAAAACATCTGAAATGTATGACACCTGACGTAGTATATATACTTCTGCTTTTTCGTAATGCATTTGGCATCGATAAAATTTGGATGCGTGTAATGTGTTTACAACACACTTTTGCCAAGCCGCTTTTATTGCAATCGAAGGTATATATTAGTTTATCGGAATGTATTTTTGTGTTTATAAACAGTGTTTAGTTTATATTCATGTATGTTTATTACTACTTAAGGCACGCTTTTGCTAATTTCATTTGTTACAGGAGAATGGTGTTTAATTTCGTTTACAGAATGTATTTTTGAGTTTTATACTTGGTATCAGTATTTACTTTATTGGAATTAACTGTATGAAGCATTAACTTAAGACACTAAATATCGGAAACAAGAATTCGCTGGATTTTTATTTCTTTCTGGAATGTAAAGCTGTGTACGTCACTGTGACTCGAGAATTACTGCTTTATACCTGTAATATAATGTGGCTTCCAGTTAGGATACTGATTTTAGCTGATTTTCATGACTTTTTAAACCGGGAATTTGTCCTCCGGGAACCGGGAAAATGACTTTCGGAATTCCGTAGACACCGTGGTCACAAATTAAAATCGATTTTTGTGTATCATATATCGCGGAAATGTTGTGTAAAAAGCCTTCGTGGACTAACATATTTTAGACATCTCATTAGACAGCTATCCGCTGCAGCGGGACATCGTAAAGAATTTGACTGGTGGCAAAACTACAGTCCCGCAGATATTTTTCAATGACTACTACGTTGGCGGAAACGACGATTTTCAAAAGCTGGTATAAATTTCACTGTCTTTTACAGCCACTTTAGGTTTTGGCGGATATGTTAGCGGTAGAGTAGCAATTATTTTCTGTTTGCCAATAACTACTCCGTTGATCATCATTAGTGTGTCTTGCGTTGACATTGATAAATCTTGTATATGTACTTCTTAAAATTTTTTGTTTCTGTATTAGTTAGCCACTTATTAGCTTTTGCATTAAAGTGTTTGAATTCGTGGTCGATATCTTAGATACATGAATAATCATATACAAGATTGTATAGGCACTTCTTGTAATAGCTGAAAAACTTTGCCTGGAGAAAAGAACTTTGCTTCCCTTTTTTCGGAGCTAGTATATGCCGGATTTCGCAACGTGAGATGGCTGAGGGACACCTCCGGTTCAACCGGAGCACATCTTAAGTGTGAAAATTAATCGCCAGAGCTGACTGTAGCCCTTCGAGCGAGCGAATGTCGAAAAATCAATGCTACAACATGTTTCGAGTGAGAATAATCTTTTCTGACGGGTAATGTAATGTTTTTCAATATAGGTAGCAAAAAAACTTAATAATTCCATTCAGCCACGCTACCTAAGCGTTTCAATGAGATTAATGTCAGTTATCGAATAATTTCTTATTTAATTTAATTTTTTAGCTTAAGAATAGAATTTAAAAAGATATTGGATGTTGTTTGTGACCCAAGTGGTGCTAAGGATTTTGCCGTTGGCAGTCGAAAAATTTCCAGTTAGCAGTAATGTGTAAATTTTGAGCCTTAAAGTTAAAAGGCCTGAATTGTTATCTAATTCCAACTTTCGTTTCTCCGAGGTTCCGACTGGCCACTCACATTGAGGGTGGGGTGGGTTTGTACGGGTCAAATCTAACCCCGAATTCGGGGGAGGAGGTCATTAGGGTGGCTTTTTTGTATAATATATATATATATTATATAAGTATATATTAATATAATGTATATATAATATATGTGTATATTATCAAGAGTGCATTAGAGAAGAGTATGACACTTCTTTGCAGTATAATATTAGCACGTGTCTGATGACGCGGGCGTTTTCGGCCTGATCCTCCTCATTTCTAGGCGGGGGTAGTAATGAACAGACCCTCTACGTTTCTTGAGGGTGGTCGCTCGTAGCCTCTTCAGTTTGTGAAAGGTAGATCTTACAATCCAGTTTTGAGGTGTCCATTGGAGCTGTAACTGTTTATTACATGAGGGTGGTACGAACGACATCCCACAAAACGTGGGGGTCTGTGCATGACGACCCCCCAGAAATGAGGGGTCAGGCCGAAAACGCCCACTTCATCAAACACGGGCTAACATTAGAGTGCAGGTAAGTGTCATACTCTTCTCTAATGCACTCTTTATATTATTTATAGATTTACATATATGTGTCGTTTAATATAAATGTCTGTCACAGTATTACTGTATTTTAGGGCTGAGATTGGCAAAAATGCCAGAATTCGCTGAAATTTCAGCTTATGTTGGTCGGAGATAAAATTTTCTCGGGAAAATATCAAAAATTTAAGGCGTTAAATTTTCAGAAGGGAGGTGGAGGAGGCGGCCAGCCTCACTTCTATACCGGAACATCGGCAAAGTTTCTCGAGCGTTGTAGTCAATGCAGCCAACTGAATCGTAGTAGTTTTATGGCAGCCACTTGGATATATAATGTGAAATGGAGATCAAAAATATAAAGTTGGACCAAAAATTTAGGCTGGTAGTGTTGTTCCGTGAGTTTTGTATTATCATTTGCCTATATTTAGGTAAAAAATGAAGCTGAGTTTGAGAAGCTTGTTGACATGGTGCGAAACATGGCGCCTGGACCAAACGCCCCTTTAGTTCCTGATCCTGCAACTGCTACTGATTACGGCAAAAACAGTGAGTAGCAACGAGTAATATAATGTTTCTTCTATGCAACTTATTTTGGTGGATTCATTGTATATAATTTTCTTCATTTTTGTTTATTTTAGACCTTTAGAGCTCCATCATGCCATTTTGGAAATATAAATACATAAAGTAAATAAACAAAAAAAAATAAAGCAAAGTTTTTCATACAAACAACATTGATGGATGTTTTGTATTAAAATGTAGTTCCTGCTACACACTACCAATATTAGTGTCGATATATAATACATTTTCAAAAATCAGTGCGCGCCTGGACCGTGCGACATATGTGGGAAACTAGTTGGAGAAACTGTAGGAAACAAGTTTTCTGCTTATCCAGGTTAAAAGATCATCTTCAAGTGTTGAATTATTCGGTCACGATTCGGAACATATTAACTGTGGTGATTTGCTGCTTGCCATATGTATTGTTCGTTGTTAGATATACAGCGTATTTCTGTGATGATGTTAGCTAGCGAGTGACAATATAATCGGCGCAATGTATAGAGTTGCTTAATAGGTGTGATGGTCTACAACGCCACATACGCGATAAACTAATGCAAGTTTTTCATTACAGCTGAATTTGTGTGTGAACCAGACGAACAAGCCCGATTAATAGAAGATTTGAAGAAATCAAAAATCATCAAGGTATGTCTTAATGAAGTTCTACTGGCAGATAGATTATGTAATCAAATGCTGTGGAGGGTATTTATTTAGGTGCTAATGTTTTTGACAAAAATTTGCCGCTTGGGCCACAGCGAATGACTTTTAAGCACCTTTTTGGGCAGCAAAACACCTAGTATTGCTGTTAAATAGGAACTTAGTCTTGAGCAAAATCATCGTGCTACACCATGACAGATGTTTAAAAAAGGTAAGATTGATAAAATTTTAAGTTAATCAGTGGTCAGTGCTTTATCTGTCGTTATCACGCACCACTTGGAAACAGTAGATGCAACGTTAGAAGTGTGGTCGGTCCGTATCAACCAAATCAAGCATAAAAATTTGAGCCAACAAAAAATGTATGTTCCGCCGTATCCTGAGTTGACCGAGGTGGATGAACACAGTGGTTAAATTGTAGCCTAAGCCTAAAATTGTTGGGATCAGTAACTTGGAGGCACTTTCTACTGTTTGACTTCTTAGTATATCAATATTTATATAACTAACTCTTAATTGTGGAAGTGAAACTATAATTTCTAATAGTTCTGCAGGCTATACTGTGAATTAGGTAAGACGTTTTGAAATTATAATAACTAGCTTTGTAACAGTATTGAATATGGAAAGGTCTGTGATAGCTAGAGAGTTTCTTGAGCCACTTTATAAAGCCCAATCACCTACTGGTGCATTATTGTTACTGTTGCAGGACAACCGTTGCGGATTGTTTTGCTGCTACAAGAATTCTTTTCGCGGTTGTGATCTGGTCGACTGGCTTGTATCTGAAAAAAGATTAGGTTGGAATTTGGAATTAACGACTAGCTTAATTCTGCTTTTGGATTACTGACACTACTGGCATGGACGGCACTTATTGTTTACGTTACAGAGCGGTAATGCAAGCCACATAATTTGATATTTTCTCAAATAGCGCTCAGGTGTGCAAAAAATTTTGACCTGTATCACGCACGACTCATCGCTAGATCGATGAATTTTTGCTATTTTTATACGACGCCTATGTGAACGTTTAGTTTTGCCTTTGCATGATTTCGAACCAATATGATCATACTACCGAAACGATTTGGCAACCTTGGCTTTGGCTGTTTGGGTCCTACCACGTTTTAGAAAAAAGATCTTGCCAAATCATGTGATCAAAAACGGAAATTACTATACAGAATCGAGATATGCATCTATGCGGGAAGTTCTGTAAGAACTGTGCAGTTAAATGGTAAAAATTAGAGCTGGCATGTAGCATAAATGGCACTCTGAGTTGATTTCATATAGAAACTTACCTAGAATCAAATAGATTAGAAATGATTTCATATTTTAGGGATTTTATTCGATAGAAACAAGCTCGGTCTGGTGGAATATAAACGAATGAAATCAATTCACACTCGTATTGATTGTTCTCCACTGCTTTTTATTGTACTAGATACAATAAAATCCAATGCAGTTGTATAATGTATAAGTAAAATTAAGGTGATGTCATCAAACGTCCTATTTTGCAATAGCCGATGTCGAATTGCAAAATTTTGTTAAGGAAAAAATACTGAATCTGAATCATTTATTCGATAAACGAAAATTTTCAAAACCAAATTTAAGTTCCAATATACATTATAAATTTCATAAGACAATAGTAATATACGTATAGCTGTATATACATGACATATTCATTCATATGTAGGTATATATCATTAATTTGGGGATCTTCAGTCTTTAATAATATATCCGTCAAAAATAACTTAGTTTTGTTATATGACGTTCAATAAACTTGTAGTAATCTAAATTATTTGACCAGACAAGCGATGCACAGCTTTGAAGCATATCAATATGGTTACATATTATACATGCTGTGATATAATTTCTATAAGTTAAGTTGGGTCGCACTAGCGTTAAACAACCGAAGCGGCAATTTGGCGGTATGTGAGCTGTGATAACAAATTACCTACGGTTACAAACTATGACCAAATTTGTGAGTTCACAGAACATTCGCTGTGATCTCACAAGGTGAAGACGCAACAGCACCCCTAAATTTTGTTGAATTTCTGTTGATTCGAAAGCATGATCTAATCAACTATATATAACAAAAGTCATCAACTCTCTGTGATGACTAAAACCAACTATATCGTGATTTGAATAGCAAGTTTTGGCATAATGGTTCATAGTGTATTATACTTATGTTTTCCTACGTACTAAATTTGTTTCACTTTTAATTTAATATAATCTTGCTATTACAACGGAGCATGCGAATCGTGCAGAGTTTCCATCGGGGATGCTAGGGGAAAATCGTGACCACGCATAACTCAGTTTCGGGTGGATGGATGTCAATAAATTTTTGTTTGCTGGATAGCAAAAGTGATGAGGATATGCCGAACAGATACCACACATACACCGGGTAAAAAGGCCAAACAGGTTTTAAGACTTTTTGCCAAATATGTCCATACAGGTACTAACGTTTTGCAGACCATATCTGGCAACACAGGCTTTACATCAAAAAAGATGCTACCGTGCAGAATCAAATCCTAGAGATCTACAACTCCCCTAAATAACAGTTTTTGTGGCACCACCCCCGTGGCCGCTAAGGTCCGAATATGGTTCGTCGATCCTTTGACAGAATAACGGTATTTCAAATTTCGGTATGTTATTACGTTTTTACCTTGAAGCGAGTTTATCTATTAGGTTATTAAACACGTCGAATATGATGGGCTGGGCTCTCCGTTCGCTGAAAATTTTGCCAGGGGGCATGAAC
Source organism: Trileptium ribeirensis (assembly GCA_030248225.1). Taxonomy (NCBI): domain Eukaryota; kingdom Metazoa; phylum Nematoda; class Enoplea; order Enoplida; family Thoracostomopsidae; genus Trileptium; species Trileptium ribeirensis. The sequence continues at coordinate 15,956 of JASANE010023409.1, forward strand.
CAGGTGGCCCCTGGTTCCGAACCGGAGGGGGCGCCCGATTTTGCCAGGGAGCATTTTGACAAGAGAAAAAGGGTTAAAATCGTGTCAGAAACTTTTTCAAAAAGCTTATGATGGAGAGAAAAAGCTGAACCAAATTTTGACAAAATTTGCTAAATTTTTTGCTTCAGAACGGAATTTTAGTGCAGATTTTGATAGCATTTTATGTACTTTGGACGATTTCAAACAAAAAAATTTACCAAGAGGCGGTGAACCTGGGAGCCCAAAATTTTGCCAGGGGACATGAATCAGGGGAACCGAAAAACGCCAATTTGGAGAGCCCAGATGGAGTTGTTTTCTAATGTCCAACATGACTTTATTATGCTTAATGTGGTTTTAAATGTTTTACTGTCGACGTAGCCGATTTTCAGTCTTTAGTACATAGTTTGGTAATATATGCACATGCACGTATTGCATAGAGGTTATCAAGAATGGTCTATAGTTTTATTGTATGCGGGAATACCAGAGTTCGGTTATTTAAAGATCAGCATGGATATTTAATGCTTTGCAGAGGTTTTGTTAGCTTGCGGTTAATGAACACGATTTCCAGATTAATTTGTTTTCAGTAGTTTGGTTACGTATTGCGTGCAGTGCGTCAAGAATTGTCTAGGTTTCTGATAAGAATTTTTATATTGAAGCTAGCACAAATAGTTCACGCGTTCTCAGTTGTTTTCTGTGGGTTTAGGGTTTCAATAGATTCATGGTTCCACAGGTTCTTGGGTAGTATATACACCAAATACAGCTTGTTACAGGTGACTAAACAAGATATTCAGAGTGTAGTGTAACGTATCGGAGATTGTGTGTTGCAGGGGTGAAAGCTTTTAAACTTCGTCGGTGTGTGTGATCGGTCATAACTCGGGAACGACTTAAGCCATGTTTATGATCTTGGGCTCATTCGAACCGGCATAGTCGATTTACCGTGCAATCCCCGTGCGTTTTTCGATTTGAGGTATGAGTCCGCGGTCAGAGGTTAAAATGAGGGTTTTACCCATTTTAGTACCCTTTACGGAAGCAATGTTACTATTATCTTAACTTTCGAATTTTTTTGTCTGTTTGGTTTTATTTTATAGTAAAATGATAAAGTTTATCGTTTAACGTCGATGCCACTTTTTGTTTTATTATTAAGGCTCCGGTTCTGGAGTTATGGAGTTTGAGGTATGGTACACTCGTGGTTCTTCGACCCAAAATTCGAAAAATTGTTCTGACGTCCTGGGCGGCTGAAAAGATTCACTTGGGGTGTTTTCGGGCATTGGAAACTGATTTCCGGTGTCGGTTCTGCTCAGCGATCCAGGAGTAACGGGGGTATGGCTACCCCATGGTTCCTCGACCCAAAATTCATAATTTTATTGTGACGTCCTGAGAGCTTGACAGCTTGCACATTGGGGTTTTCGGGCATTGGAAACTTAATGCGGGTGTTAGTTTTGTTCTAACTTGTGCGGTATTGTGTGATATCCACATATAGCGTATCGACTATATGCGATCGAGAGCTGATTGACTACTCACGCAAAAGGCGTAAGTGTACCTGTGCTTCACTACGCTTTGCAATCTCGATAGGGTTACTAATAACTTAAAAATGAAACCACGGAAGCTCCGTTTACCCTTGCATACGAGAAACTAATTTTATGTTTAAAATTTCGTTTTAATATCATCAGTTTAATGTCATTGTCGAAATGAAGCGAGTGGAGTTTCCATTATGGGCGTTAGGGTGAATATAGGGAATATTGGCTGTTTCAATCATTTATAACTCATCTTCGGATGGATGATTTCGGTAAGTTTTTTCATTCGATAGCAAAAATGACGAGGATGTGACCTCTAGTTGAACGCGATCAGTTCCTACCCTATATTCAAAATAGCAAAACCAGGTTTTAGGGATTCTTTGCCAAATCTGCCTCATCTCACGATACAGGCTTGACATCGGAAAATTGAGGCAATTTACAGAATCTGATCATCGATATCTACACCTTTGCTAACTACGACTTTTTGAGCAACCACTGCTTGGGTCGCTGTGGGTGCGAATATGTTCATCATTTTTACTTTACAATGAGTGCCTTTTAGGTTATTTAGCACGTTGGATGCGATGGTTTTGCTATCTAGAATCCAACTTGACTATATTATACTGTTCCATGGAATTTAAAAGGTTTTATGGTCGATGAACAAAAGTTGGACGCTTTCACTTGTCTGATATTGTTGGTATGACATCAAGAATGGTCTACATATTGGTATACATGAAGGCCGAATATAATTATTTGGTTTTCATTGAGATGTGATTCAGTCATTATAAAGTTCAGCGTGCATATTTCCTGGGTTTTCAACGGTATTAGGGTCAGTGAACCCGATTGCCAGAATATAGTCTGTCTTCGGTTGCTTGGCTATGTATTGCGTACACCGGATTAAGAAGTCTATATATGTAGGTTTCTAGACATCCGCAATGCGTAGGTTTGGTTATCTAGAGACCAGCACAAAGCTTTGATGTGTTATCAGATGTTTTCGATGGGTTTAGGGTAGACGAGGTTACAAAATTTCCAATAGAATGAGGGTTTAAGAGGTATTAGGGTGGCATATACATGAAGCACAGCCTGTTACAGGTGATTAAACCAAATGATAACTTGAAAATGAAGCTACGTTCGCTCCGTTCTTGCGAGATACTGGTTTATTACTTGCATGAAAACCAATATGTAAAGGGGTTATGTTTTAAATTTTATTTAATATTTATGTCATAAATGCCCTTCATGCACTGCAAGAATTTTAGATCACGCTTATATTCCGGTATTCACCAGAACCAATCGCTGCTCACCCGGTGCTCGTTGCTCAAAATATTTGGCCAATATAACTTTTATTAGAGGAAACGACATATACGATATGCCCTTCGCGATATACTAAACCTTAGCCTAAGCTAGGGTCACTATAATGAACCATATACTAAGCATAAGTCGGGGGGGTGTGGCTGCCTGCCCCGAAACCATTGCCCTAAGCTTTTCTTTTTTCTAATGATGTAACGTGCGGCACTAAAAAGGTGGCATTGCCCGAGCATGTTATACACTCTTCGCTCAAAATGCGAAAGTATGATTCATTGAGCCACAATTTATTGTCACATCAATTTTGATTTTAGATAAAGCCGGGGCGCAACAGCTGGCTCAAGATCTCGTCTCCAACCATTTTATTCACAACGTGTCTGAAGGAAAGAGCAACGCGGAATCATTCACCAACGATGGTGTTTACCGGCTATTGGAAAATGATGAGTCGACTGCTTTGAATGCTGGCACAACTTCACAGTGCGCTCCTGTGGACCGTAAGAACAATAAATTTATGTAATAATTAGCAATGCTGGCAGGATGCGGAAAGTGGCTACGTCTTTGCGCTTAATTTTTACGTAGCATCACGCGATTTAAATAAGTTAAAGCAAAAGTGCCACTCGAAGAATCATTAAGCCGCGTTATAAATTTTATACTTACTACTATTGATAGCATTTTAATATAGCTATAGAGCTTTTTTGCCAATACGCACGTTCAATAAATTTTAAACTCCTTACAAATCCTCAAAATTATCTGGGATTCGACATTAATAAGACTCTGGTTGTTTGTGTGCCACAACCACCGTGTTTAAATAAGACGCGAACCATTTTGGGAAATTCGTAAAGCGTTTTAAGCTTAGTTCCCGTAATGTCTTAAAATTCCAGTTGAATACACCAATTATAATAATTGTATCTGTATTGGTACTATAGTGGTTAACTGATCATGGAGAACAATATATTTTGCTCCTTTCATATTAGTACTGCTATCTTCTAAGTGTTTTGGGACAAAAATAACACCGTAATGGACCAAAATATACGTTATTACTTGTACTGTCATAACTGTGGTTGATGTAAATCAGATTTTCATTTGCACCAGAGATATGGATACAAAAATTATTATGCTTCGTAACCACAAAATTCCTGTTGGCGCCTGTCAAATTCCAAGCGTTTAATTTTTTAAACAAAATCGTTTCAGTTCACCGGAAACGGAATTAGGAATCATGAACGACCATCGGTGTTAGATATTTTGGCTTAGTGGGAGACAACTTTTAAGCTTTGTACTCTCTTGCTTCATTCTGGTTTCTCCAAATGGCCGGTGGGGTGCTCCTATGATTTTACGGTGTATCTTTGCAAGATAAATGTCGTACAGATCGTGCCCCCTAACAAAGCTTTGTGCTCCACCTGGTCCAATGCCTCCCTGGCAAAAATTTTTGCTTTCCCCAGGTTAAAATAAACGAAGCCCGTTGACCACACATGGACTGAAGTACAAGGAGTGTAGTCGGGTCCTTGGAGGCCTTCGGCAACCCAGGCGGCGATGCTTGTCGATGTGAGGACTTGGCACACGTGTCAAGAGGGTGCTAGCCGGGTTCTCGCATAGGGTAAGCCTGTCGTCGGAGAAGAGGAAATACGACGCCTAAGAGAGCTGAGCGGTCAGTGGGGGTCGGACTACGTGTCCACCCCTATCAGCATGTATGCCGTTGATATAAATAATAGACAAAAAAAAACGATTTTTGGTGTTAATAAGTTGATTAAATGAAGTAAAAAAAATCGTTGAATAATCTTGGTTAACCTAAACGACTTCGCAGCGTTTTGCGAAGCTATTTTTGAGCATTTCGTTAAAACACTGCATTTTGAAGATTTTTTAATTTCGAAGCCCTGGTTCAGCCAGGGTTGCACCACATCGCATGCCTGGCAAAACACGATGCCTCCTGGTTTTGTAGCCGGGTCTGATGTTAAAAATTCGATTAAATGAAGTAAAAAATCGTTGAAAAATTATTTTAACGTAGAAATTTTTGTAGTGTTTTTGAGACTATTTTTATGTAGTTCATAAAACACTGTATTTTGAAAATTTTTACAATTCGAAATCCCCGTTCTGGCAGAGTGGGACCACATTGCATTTCCCTGGTAAAATACGGTGACTCCTGGTTCTGACCCGGGGTCCCGGTTTATGCCCACCAGACTAAATTTTCAGCGAATAAAGATGTTAGCCTGTGTGCTTGGTGTCATGCGAAATATTTATATGTCAGTTAAATATGTTACGTAGCGAGTGACGGGAATATAAAGTTTTTATGTAATGGTGATTTTTTTGTTTTTTAGTTCGCTCGGGTGGTAGCACGTTTTCAGTTATATCTATGTTAATGCAGGCTTCATACTCAGGTAATGAAACGTATTTTCCGTATTCGTCAGGAAGACAACTACAGTTCTACCGAACAAGCATCGCTCTGCTGGTAGCATGTTTTTAGCTATATCTCTGTGAATGTATGATTCACAGTCTGATACTGAAACGTATTTTCCATGTTCGTCAGGAAGACTACTACAACGTCTTTACTGAACAACACTTTTTGTCACACTCATGCTTAAGGAGATTGGACGACAAAACGGTGTCCCTAAAATTCTTCTTTAGTCCTCAACTTTCACGTTTTTGGAGAAAAATCGTTAAAATCTATAAAGTGTTTATCGTCGCTATAAAGTGTTTCTAGGTTGCTGAATACGAAGACGTAATGCCTTCAAATGTATCTCTCTTTTGTAGTTGTATCAGTTGTAATGATTTTAAAGTAGCCACTGTATTCTTTGATACTCAATCATGTCGTGTTATTTACAGTAATGTTTGAAATTTTGAATCCAGGATTATATAGCTTGATTTTGAGTTGCTGAAAGCGATCGTTGTGGAAATTCTGGAATGCCCGCTGTGTCTGTTTGCACATTCATGAATTGTAGAGGGTTTCGTGGATTTGACTTTAGTGCTTTAAACATTTGACTCTGTTCTTATAACATTGTTTTCAAGGTTGCTGAAAACGATGACGTGCTACAATCAAACGTAACTGTAACCAGTATACTTTTTCAATAATTGTCAGTGTATCCCGTGGCTGTACCCATGTACGGTTTTGTCGTTTTCATTTTTCTTTTTATTTTATCTTCAGATTCTGCAGGTAAAAAAATTCAAGAGTGCTTAAAAAGATAGCTTGATCCAGTGTTTTTCCGAGGGGTATAACCAATATTGGGGATTTTGACTGCATTCTCGCGCACTTTCCCCGTGACCCAACCTAACTTAGCCATAGGAAATGCGGTTGGCTATCATGGCTCACTCGTGGCTTGACCAGCTGACCCACGTTGTTAGTTATAAATTATTTTTAGCCAGCGAATTGGGGGAATTGATGCGGCGTGTTATTCTGAAACTTTACGACTCTCATCTGTCGACCAACGGAAAGGTACACTATACTACATTGATTTTGAGTGGCATAGACAGTTCGTATTATTATCGTCTTGACCAATTCGTAGCACATCCTCTGTGATCCTCCTTCACGGTCCGAAAGTACAGCGCTTGTTAAGTTTTGCACTCGTTCCCTTATAAGATTTTGTACACAGATCGAAGAATAGATAACTAAAAAGGCAGTGTATCAGATCGTAATAAACCATGACTCAGCTGCCTACGTTTCGCTTAACTCCTTGCCTTCTGAGCAAACAAACCAGTAAGTCTTAATGTCTCGGTTTCCTATCTGAGCACAGTGACATTCGTGCCTCTTGTTCAATGTTCATTTCCGAATTTCAACTTGTGGTTCAGTTTGTCTCAGTGCTTATTTGTTATCGAGATTAAACCATGCCACAAATGAGCATATAAGTTAGTTAAGAATAACGTACACATTATCCTCACGCACTTTCACTCAAAATTTCCATTTTGTAATGGCATTCAGCAGTCCATCCATTTGAATGTTACCTTGTTCGGACATTAAGACTACTATTGCTGAAGAGTACACGGAGAATAGTAGTAATGATATTGATGATTCGCCTGGATACTGCAGAAACAGAAACGAATTAAAATTTTGTTTATATTATCATACGGATTGTTGAACTAAGTTAGAAATTTGTCCTGATTTATGTACTCAGATAACGCTACCTTCTCCAAATAGGGTGTGATGGGCCTCCAGGTATTTTGGCATCCCCCAGCTTCCCCAGTTCCTCCAACCAGATAAATTTTGTCCTAACAGTTCATGCCCAATGTTCCCGCTTGTTCCCTCTAGGATAAAGTTTTTTGGTGCTAAATAATGGGAAATTTTCCCCATTGGGTTGAAATACTCTAACTTTTCTTGTTTTTACCAAAAAATAGCCAAAATTTTTCTTTTGGAAAAAAATTTCTAATATTTTCTCCCGAACACCCATAATTGCAGCCAGTCGATATAATATTCACATATGCATATTTTCTGACGGTTATGGTTTCTCGTTATGGTTTTATCAAGGTATTTTCAGTTACCTACAGTTGCAGTTCCGAATTGGGGATCGCAACGTATATAATGTTGCTAGTTTGGAGAACCCAGTAACGCTTGGAAGTTAAAATTGAATCTCTTCCTAACTCCGCAAAGTATGGTGATGATGAACGCGGGTAAGTCGAGTATAAGCCGAATGGTATTAAGCCTGATCAGATATGGGAGCTTGCTGCATCGTTATAATGCAGCTGTAAATATAGGATACATAATCCCGAGCCAAAATTACGCATCGTTTGGTGTTAGGTCCAAATAGATACGCTATTTCGTGGTACCTGGTTACATTTTGTTGAGTTGTGCCCGTGGCTACATTTATAGAATATCGTGTCAGTATACTTTGATATTTTTAAGGAATGTTTATTTAATGTATTTTATAGGTGCTACACTTTTTTAGTCAAAGTTATTTTTATGTGCTTTAAAAATTAATCGAATAGCAGTAAGACGTTAATAAACGTAGACCTGGCCTCAACGAACAATTCAAATGTGGTTAGGCGATCCAGAATGGTCGGTGTGTAACGTGGCTTGCGTAGATTCAATATTATAATTCTTATATTTATTGTTAAAGCTTACCAACTTTCAGATAGTGCCACCATTAACGTATGATTTACCCTGCAAAGATTAGTTTGGGAATTGGTTATAACATAATAATAACTGTCAGTTCTGTTATTTTTATTTTAAAGAGTGTCGATTATGATGAAATTAAGAACGATGCCGAATTTGGGCAATATGAATCGTTAACAAAGGAGTTGGTTCGTGTCGACGTTGCTCAAATGAGTCGAGCCGAGCGATTGGCATTTTTTATAAATATTTACAATGCACTTGTCATTCATGCTACTATCCGTCTTGGAGCGCCTACGAATCTATGGCAACGGTATAAGGTACAAAATTTTACTTTTATGTTCACTAGCTTAATTTTCTTCAATTTTTAAGGAAGGCTTTGAGAAAGTGAAATAGTCAGACAAAATCATATAAAAATAGTGAAGTAAAATATACGTGGCAGCAATGCACGTACCTCAGTGTATCATCTCCTCTCCTATCGAACACCTGGGTTCCAGCTATGACTGCCGCTTGCAGCTACCGCTATATCGACAGGATTTGGCATCTCCATTTGCTGGAGAATTTATCAGGTGGTTTGCACAATACCCTTTCTGTTTCGGAACTAGGGCGCAGGATGTTGCCATGGCCCGAAACGGCAGGCTAGACAGCTCAACTGAGATCTTCTAAAACAAAAGATTCAAAACTAAGCGTTTTTCCTTGAAGTCGCGAAAATAAAATGGTCTTTGAAAAGTTAAAAATCGTCTATATTGAGGATAAAACCGATTTTGGCAGTATAAGACACACAGAACATTTTTAGACTATTTTGAATTTGGTTTTTGATAACCATCTCGGGGAACCTTCATAAATATATCAATCATAGAGATCCTGAATCATGTACGGATATGATACTTCATGCAGAATTTTAAAGATACCCTAATGGCCTTTCTAAATCTAGAAGGAACATCTTTGGGGATTTAGGTGGAGCCCTATTTAACCCTTTATAAAATAGCTTTGAGGGATCTCAGAGCGCTCAGCTACGGACATATTGTTGGTATGATGGGATGTGTGCTAGGTAGTGTAAAACAGTTACGAAAATGTTATTTTTATGTGAAATATACAATAGACGTTACCCTTTAGTGTAAATTATACCTGCTGTAATTATTTTATATCGCTTTGGTTTCGCGTAATACGTTGCTTGACCTTATTTTTAACGCATATTTTTAGTTTTATCCTAAATTTGGTTGTCGACCGAAGTATAGATTAATACAATAACAATGATTTGGTAGTAGAGGGCAGCGAAAATTACGTAGGGAGATTTTCTGCAAGCGAAATTTGCAGTTGCGACACCTAAAGTCTTTACCCACTTACGTTAGCAGCTGAGCTCTGAAGGTGTCTAATTTATTTAAAGTGGTTATACCAGAAAAACAGCCACATCTTTGTAACAGGCATAACCATGAGAATACATTGTATTCGTCGATTGTATACATTCATTCGTAATGCAGTCTTGCTATGTTCGTTAGTACGTATATACTGTTTCGATGCTGTTTATATAAGAATATATAATATTTTCTGTTATTGCTTCAATACGACTAAATTAAAATATTAATACAGCTACATTTCTGTAATAATTTTACAGTTTTTCAACAATGCGGCATATATTATTGGAGGGTACTTCTACTCGCTTCAAGATATTGAGAACGGAATCTTGCGCGGCAATCGCAAAGGTGTCGGAATGCTGAGGAAGCCGTTTTCGTCAGATGATCCGAGGCTCAAGGTAATTTGAGAGAGCATTATTCTGTTCAAAGTTGTTTTGTTGAAGGCTACACAACCACGGTTCTTCAAGGCAAACTGATCACTGGTTATGCTGTAGTTGCTCTTTTACGAAGAAATCATTTTATTATGGTCGGGATCTTCATGTTAAAGAACAATCGGTGTCGGGATTAAAAAATAATTGATAATTCAATGTACAATTTGTGTGTGGTTACTGCCCATAAACGGAGCGAGCTCATAAGACTATGATCCACATGTACAGCAGTAATCGCTAGACATGTCGTTGGTGTTGTGATATCTATTTTTCGTGATCACAGCATTTAAGAGCGTATTATATATATATTTGATTTTAGATCGCTCTCGATCCAGGAGAGCCGCTGATTCATTTTGCTCTCAACTGTGGCGCAAAAAGTTGCCCGCCGATTAAAACATTTTCAGCAGAGGTTAGCGATTATGTGGATGTCCGGTATGTAATCGGTTCGCATAATATGTTGGCACAGCTTCCCATTGCGGAGGGGAACACCTACCGTACCTTGGTTAAGGCGAGTATCCGCCTTCCAAGGAGTGTTGTGTTGCTTCGGTTAATTCAGCAGTTTTATATTTTTTGACTACGAATAATATTCCTGATATTAGGAAAACTATACACAATTGCCGCAGACCTCTGTAAAATTAGTATTGCCTAATCTATATAATTGGTCAAATTCTCTAACATTTCCTGACTGCCCTGAAAGTACCTGGGAGAACCGAAAAAGCATCTGTGTGCGAGAAATTATGTTTAGGATTAAACTGTTGGAACGGGAGGCTCGAAAGTGCGAAATGTCTTTAAATAACAGATTTAAAGTTACTATTTAATAATAGTGTATACTTTTGTAGCGAAACATAGCATCTGAGTGTTAGCGATTCTTGATTATAGCATTGGAAAATTTAAGAATTGTTTGAGGTGCGCGAGAAAAATTAACACATTTCTTACGCCGCGGAGAAGAAAGTACCTGGGAGGGCAGAACTGGCGGAAGCCAAAAATACCTTGGTGGAAGAGGTTAATATGCCAGCTTCTCCCTGCGAAAGCCAAAATAATATCTGTACAAATAAAAAGCATCATAAATATGTGTCTGTGTACTTTTGACAAAAACGTTTCATCTGTACTAATGGCGTTAAATGTTAACAGATCAATTTTTTATTGGTCATTGTAGCTCTGTATTCACGGATTTACGTTTTTCTTTTTAATTCCGGAGTTCTTTCTCCCTGAATTAGCTGTTGCTGAGTTCACGTTAGGTGCGTACATTTGGGTTATTCTTTTGTTAAGCCGGGTCACAGTCTTGCGCACAAATGTCACGAATTTTCCTTATATGTACTATTATGATATCCGATGCGGAAAGGCTTCAACGTTTTTCACGGTCAGTATTTCACAAGTAAATCGCCTTTTTATGAACAGGTTAACGCCAAGCCAGGTTCAAGATCGCATAGTTTTATAACTCGTATATCGCGAACGCAGCTGTCCGATACAGCATGTCATAATGATGAATTATGACAAAACATACGACATTTCAAATGTGCTACATAATTATGTTTTTACGTCACGGCGCCTCTTTGTTCGCGTTCGATAAACTACAAATACATGTGGCAGAATAATTGTAAACGCGCATTATTAGATGATTCAGGTAGTTATTTTGACAAAAGAACAACCATGGTGCATGCACCTAAGATGGCGTCACGCATTATATATCAATAATGTGTTTTGCACTACAGTTATAATCATATTTAAGTGCTCAAAAGTCGAATATTTTGATCTTTTTCGTTTAACATTTTCGTTTTTGTGATTAATTTTTAACTAGTCGGTAGTGGAACTACATTTGTGAGCGGAGCTTGGGCTGTGGCATTACGAATGTACTCAATTTTATGTTCTTCAAAAAACTACATTGCATAGGGCTTTACCATTGGTAAAAATATTATATTTGAATTCTTCGACCCAAAAACCCTATAATGGTTTCATCGAAACGATTCTATTTCAATAAATAACACAAATATTGCAAAATTCTCTATTTTAGCTGCATAAGCTTAACTAATTAGCTAATTACTAATTAACCACTCAAAATTTTTAATCCCAAATATCAGGTGCACACTCTGACATGATAGGCTTTCAAACAAAAAAAAGTTTTTTTTTAAATCGGTTCAGTGGTTCTTGAGATCCGTCGGACCGAACGAACGAACGGACGGACATCGACTTTCTTGGTCACAGACAGAAAATAAAAACGCTTCGCTCGGCTTCGCCTCGCTCCGCTCAATGATGTTCACCTTAACAAAATAAATCGAAGAATAAAAAAATTCGTTTAATGTTATCATAGGTGCTTTAATTCTGTATTAACTGTATTGAATGCTTCTTAGTAAAATATTTTAATCAGAAATCACGTCACTGGTTTACAACGTCCCTAACGTGGATGGAATTACTAACGTTGGAACGCAAAGTAATAAACTGGACGCAAAATAATAGTCAAAATACTAAAGTAAACAAGAATACTAGAATGCTATTAAATCGTTTTTTAGTAAATTCCTACCCTGTTGACATTTTCTGATATCCTGAACTATTGCGTTAACTTTTTTAAAACTTAAGAAAACGAGTTGTATTGATATATTGGCGAGGGCACTGGTGAAGCAATCAGCAGAAAATTAATATTGTCTGTTTAATTTTACAGGGCATCGCTGGTGAGTTGAAAGTTGCAGCAGAGTCGTTTTTGGAAACTGACGATGCGATAAAGATCGACCTGAATAACAAATCAATGGCTCTGTCGAAAATTTTCAAGTGGTATCGTGAAGATTTCGGCACTAATGATCGGGAGGTACATTATAATGAGATACTAAGCAATAACGTCGAGGTGCATATTAAAATTAATTTACACGTGCAAACATTTCGCTAAATAATGCATACAATAGCATAAATTTTTTTAATCAGCTTTCAATTAAGCCCAAAATACTAATGCGGCAGCTGCTGCAAGTTGTGTGCGCCAAGATTGTGTTTATATGAATCGCGAAGTTTCGATTTTTTAGCGGTGAAAAACGTCTGTCGCCTGTTCTTTGATCATAACATCAACCTCTTCTTTCTTTACAAAATATATTATTATTAAGCGAGTATGTGTGATAGTGTTAACTCGTCACTACACTGTCAGTAAAATTTTGTACTTGAAACGGAGCGAACGGTACTTCCGTTGGGAAAAATTGTAGAAATATATTTTTGACCCACTGTATCAGTCAGCACATCAAATTTTGGTACGATAGCGAAAGTGATGATGACGCACCCTTTATTTGAATTCATTCCGACCCCAGTTTCCATCTCAAATTGGCAAAAAACTGTTTTTATGATAGATTTTTTGCCAAATGTGGCCATACGACGGGTACCACTATTTCACATCATACCACTCACTGAGATTATAAATTTACTGAACGCTTTTTTCCTCCAGGGACCACTCCCGGGGCCACTGTGGCCCGAATGACTCATCGACCCTTTGTCAGAAATATACATTTTTTAAATTTCACAATGTTATTATATGTTGGCGCCTTAAGTGTTATTTATACCATGTTTTGCGTTATGCGCGAGTAAACATAAGGTGACCCCGCCAACCATAATAGTTTGTGTTTTTGCATAAAACTTGTTACGGAACGCTTTTTGGTCAATCGAAATTTGGCGTAAAACTGTTCGCGAACACAGCGCTCGCGATTGAAATCTGACAATTTTGTGTTGGCGAAAATTCAGGTAAAATTATAATTTTTGAGAACGAAAATTTGTCGATTTGATTGTGACGTTACTTTTTCATTAAATTTGTTCGCGAACACAGAATAATTCAAATTTAAACGCTAATGCATTAGGGAACAGAATTTCTGCAAATTGAAATCGCCGAATTCTGTTCGAACACAAGGTCTAATTTCTGGCACTTTGATTTGATTTTGCCAATTTTCGGTTAGCGAAAAACCGAATGAAATTAAGCCTTTTTTCGTAACAAGGGTTTGCGATTCGATATCGGTAATGACAAAATAGGATGGTTGGCGGGGTCACCTTAAGTTTACTCACGCAATACAGCGAGTGGCTGTTATAAAACACATTGAATACTCTGGTTTTGTTGCCGTATGTGCAATTTGATTGCAATATAGTTTTTCAGGGGTTCAAGATTTCATAAACCCGATTTCCGCAATGTAGTCTGTTTTCGTTTGTTTGATTATGTATACTTGCAGGGCATTGTCCACATATTGGTTGGTCGATACATTGAATGCGAGGGTTTGGTTGTTTAGAGTCCAGCACCAACATTTCATGTTTTTTGGTCTTTAATAAATATACGGTCGATGAACCCAAATCAAACCGCGTAAGCTAGCATATGGGCCGTCTTTAAATTTTTTCTTATTCTGCTTGTAAGGCGTCAAGAATGGTCAATATGTAGGGTTTCCAGTACTCTGAATATCATGGTTTGGTTATTTAGAGTACACACCAGTATTTCGTGTGGTATAAGTGGACATAGGGTCGACAAACTCGATTTCCAAGAACAATAGTCTGTCAGAAGTTACTTAGTGTTATTTTCAGGATATAGTCATCTGTAGTTATTTAGTAAATTAATCATTTATTTCGTTATGCCTTGTTTTCTGCGCCTTCAGATAAGCTAGTTTATGTTTCACAATACCCAGCCTAAGCGGTGTTCCTTAACTTTTGTCAGATCAGCATTATAAGTTTTCAAAGATCCAGAAGTTATAGGATAGTATATACATCAAAGACAGCCTGTACAGGTGCTTACACATAATGACAACTGAAGGATGGAAACCGCGCTTACCCCGTTTCATTTGTGCTTTTTTCATAAATTTAATAAAGCATATTTTGCACATTAGAAATTAACTACTAGTATTACAGAGACGTACATATTTAACAAAAATTACCGAATTGCATCAATAGTTTTACTGCTATTCTGTTTTGAAATTCAAATACTAGCCAGGTCATCTGTTTTGAGCTGAAAATCTAGAGTTTTAGCTAGGTCGCACAATGCAACCTCATTGCGATATTGAGGAAGGGGATGGAAGATAAAAATAACATTTTTCGATTTTTTTATTTCATTAAATGCATAACCGGGGTCAATCTGACCCCACGGCACGTTTCATGATCCACCACGCTGAATGCAAAACGTTGTGTAGTGCTACATCTTGTGACGCCTAGTATAAAACTATTGCCTATAAAACTAATTTGGTATTTTCTTAACGGAGCATTTTCTGCATGAATATTGTCCGAAATACTTAGATGACCTGCGGGGTCAGTTTGACCCCGCTCATGCAAATCAAATTTATGAATGTTCATAACATCCAGTATGTAATATTCTATGCTTTCAGGTTTGTTTCTAGCAGAATATACCGAGATATCTGTATTTTAAATAGAAATTAACAAGTACAGGGTAATTTCACAGGATAATGGTATTTACTGTTGGATACTTGGTAGACGTGTACTGGCAAGTTGATTCTCGTGTCGGATGGTGGTGGCCTGGCCAAATACTCAAAGTGCTAGCATCAAAATATCGCTTGTCATTTGATGGATATGACAGCAGCTGGAATATGGATGTCCGGCGCTGTTATGTCAGAGCTCGCAAATATAACTCTCCTCACTGCCCAAACGCAGAGAGTGAAAGCGACGGCGACAATGCTGTAGATTCAGACGATGATTCCTATATAAGTTCCGAGTTTTCCTTAGATTCTGACAGCTCTGATACCGAGTCTGCTATTGGAGACGAAGGTAACATTAACAGTGGTAGTGGAGATGCACAGCACGGCATAGTTCAGTCCGAAGAGGGGTGTCAATGGTCAACCATAAAAACAGGAAAACTCGGAATGGAGCACGAAACAATTTGTCACGAGTTTCTGATATATCTCTGGCGTTCCTGTCGTCGAAACGCATATGCTGCAGAACATTTTCGAAACGATTGATTCCGAATGCAGTAATAAAGATGTCACGGCCATTCGCTAGCAAGTCACGAATAGGTTGATGTTGGCCCCGATATACCCAATAAGGAACAAAATGCCGCTAACTCCTTCAATTTCCACATTATCTGTTGGTGACCAGTTGGCATCACAGCGACACGCTTGGAGATTAGTGTACCGCATTATATCAGGAATCATTGTATCACTTATCAAGCATTTGAATGCTTCTTTTGCCGTTGTCACAAATGTAGCATTACCCTTGTTACCTTCTGCAACACGCACGATATTACGCGAAGAAGCCTGAACGGCTTGGCGAGGAACTTTGGTTGACCATTGACGTCCATCTTCGGAATGAACTATGTCGTGCTGTGCATCTCCACTACCACTGTTAGTGTTATCTTCGTCTCCAATAGCACTTGGTATCAGAGCTGTCAGAATCCAAGGAAAACTCGGAACATACATCGGAATCAGCGTCTGAATGGAATTACATCGGAAATGGAATTTATTGAAAAGTGTCGCAACAGCTATAATTCCGGTCCCTTTGTTTGTGTAGATGAGCAACCAATCCCGTTCCGCGGGCGCTGCCCTTTCTTACAGTATATGCCTTCTAAGCCGGATAAGTATGGTATGAAACTATTTCTCGCAGCTACTGTTGGATCACATTACCTCTTGAATGGAATCCCATATGCAGGTCGCAGGCCTGGCGGATCGGTTCATGTTGGGCTGGCTCAAGATACAGTAAAAGAATTGCTGCAGCCATATATGCGGTTAGGAATAAATGTTACAAGAGATATCTACTTCACTTCGGCGGTTCTCGCAGAGTCACTGGCAAATGTCAAAATGGCTATTGTCGGGACAATGAAAAAGAACCGAACCGAAATACCAGATAATCTCCGGTGTGTGAAGGATAGAGAAATCGGCAGCGCTATATTTTGTTTCGGAGGAAATTTGACTCTTTGTTCGTTTAAAACTGGTAAAAACAAGTATGTTGTCATCGATGCGCAACGACGATGCCATTGACGATACTTCAGGAAAACCTGAGATTATTATGGATTACAACAAAACTAAAGGAGCTGTTGATGCAGTGGATCAAATATGTCATACGTATAGTTTGCGTCGCGTCGCGTCGCTGGCCTCTAGCTTATTTTTACAACTGCCTCAATATAGCGGGTATAAACGCCTTGGTATTATACAAAAACAAATTTCCCGACTATCAAGCTGCTACAGCTCATGGGCGGAGAATATTTCTTGAGACGCCTGGGAAGGAGTTGGTTCATGGATGGTTGCAACGGCGCGTTTACACTGATGGCTCACATCGACCTATCGTAAGTGCTTTGACAAATCTTGGCTACGAGCGAGAACAGCCACAACATTGACCCAGCAATATCAGTAAGACGCAAAAACGGAAGAGATGTAACTTTTGCAGCCGAACGGAAGACCGGAAAACCGCGGATCAATGCGACAACTGCCACAAATCATTTGCAAAAATCACACCAACCATTTGTGCCCAGACTGTGTCAATGAACAATAATAAGGTATGGTTCGTAACCCAAAACATTGTTAATTTGGAGCTGTTGGAACATTATGGTAACAGTGAATTTGAGTGTAGCCGACAGATTGCGTGATATCATAAGTAAAAACAGTTTATTTTTATTTAAGTATTATTTCTATGCATATTTACCAATGCACAATATGTTACGTACTACTTTGTGAACATGGGGTCAAATTGACCCCACTTATGCAGTAACGTAACTGGAAACGCTAATGCATTTCAGGGTTAAGAACGGGCTTAAAGTGGAAACAACTTGCAATAACATTATAAGCTATCACTTCGCTACAACCGCTATATTTTTTTGCATAATTCGAGGTCAAAATTTTCGGGTCACCCGTGGTCTGTCAAGCATCTCAGTGTCGAAAATGTATCGACGAAGGTATCGCCGATAGGAAAAAATCGATCAAAAGGATGAAACGCTTCTTTCCTGTTTCATTATTCCAGGAACCCCGCTAGTAGATAGGTATAGTAGAATAATTGTTATATAACTATCTTTATTAAAACAATAGGCTGTTCAGTGGTTATACCAACGTCTGGCTGACGGCTGTAAGAAAACTGATCTAAAGAAGCTGCTGATGTCGAACGACTCGCTCAAGATAAATTACATCCCATACGACTGGGGAACAAATTCAAAAGATTAATGCAACTACATATTTTTTCATGTATTACACGAGTAAAATAAAGTATTATTCTATAAATTAGTATTCCTTGTGAACCTCAGCTTTGCCACAGCTTGCACTATCTGATTTACGTTTTTTGGCTGGTCACAATGTGTTCTGTTGTTTGGAATTCAGTTCCACATTGTTATGGTATTTGATATTGTACTCTCCACGATTAACCGCAAGTTCTCAAGTTGTTCGTACTTTGGATTGAAAATATCAACAAGTTGAACAAGTTTTAAATTAAACTTAGTGTATTGCGATAACATTATTGCCTCTCTGGTGCTTTGAACAATCTGAGGAAGCTAAAATATTGATTTCTCCATCCAGATGTCGGTTTTTTGGACTCCGCTGTACGGGCTTGCGTAAACTGCTTCAAACTGAATGTTCTTGCAACGCATCGAGCGTTTTTAGACAATTTCACTCTGTGTCCAATCGCCACCGTTTACTAGACATTTACTGCGTTACATGTTATTCTGTAGGAAATTTGAAATTATTGGTTTACAAAGTTTACAAGCGCACTGGCTGGTGCTCGCAATTTAGGTATATTAGCCAAGCTTACAGCTAAGTACTTCATTAATTCATACTCTGTTATGTATATTAAGTTGGACCGGTTCAACCCTCCATTTGCTTTTATGTGTATTCATTTTTTGTGATATAATTAATTTCGTCCTTTTAAATATTTATAAACCAAAGACTGAGATTTTGTATTATATTATTACACATTGATGTTATATGATCTGATGTGACGGAGTTTATAATTTAAATGTATCGCAACCGTGTGGTAACCGACAGAGCGTACACTACAAGTCGCATAATTTCAATATCTAACAAACATACTTTCAAATGTAGCACAACTTTATTAAGCGACTAATCGACAAACCCCGAAATGCGATAGTTTGAGGTCCAAGTGTAGCTTTTAAATCCTGGTATGGTTGCCTGTTAGCATGCATAATTTTTGTTTACATAGAGCATTATTTAGAGTTTATATGTAATTTAAACTAACAATATCTACAGATGATTTCAGTGTATCAAAATGTGATAAATCCCAATTTGCAACAGGGCAGTATTAACTTTTAATTAAAAAGCGGGTTGACCCGTAAGACTACAGGCATAAAATAGCTCTGTTGTACTCAAATAGGAATACTCTCACAAGGATATATACATGGGAATTCGCGTCCCATGGAACCACAAGTGGACAGCGCGGGGTCAACTGCGACCTCAATTAGGCTGTATGTGCATAAACGGAAGTGTCGTACTTTTCACAAAAATGAGTAGAATTTGCTGTAGTGCGATAATGCATTAGTCGTTGTAGGTTGGATTATATAGGCGACCTTTATAGGCAATCTTACAATAATCATATATACACTTCCATTACATGAAAGAGGGTGTGTGTACCTACTCTTATGTCTGCACAAGGATCATATGCCAAAAACCTAATGTGCCATGGTGTGTCAATTGACCACTGTTTATTTTTTATTAGTACTTATTTTAAATCTAAAAAACCACCAAATTATATACTGAATGGGCAAAAAATAGCCTCACGTCGTATAATACACACTATTCGTTTCAAACAGCGACTTGTATCCGTCATTAAGTGCCTTAATTCCGTTGCATGAGGGGTCGAAACTTGCTTTCAATTCCATTCTAAAATCTATTTAGTTTCCGTGTTTTTTAGCGTTTATACCGAATATATTCGCATTAATATGGTCAATTTGTACATGCAAAAATTGATAAAAGCAACATGCTGACATTTTCGAGAAGTACGCCAAGTATCAACTAAATCTAATTCCTAGTCTCAAAGTACAATTGTATTTTAGAAAATCCAGTCAAATCAGTCAATTTAAAAAAGGTATATATTAACCAATCATTGCAGTGGTCATTTGAGAGCATATTGTGCTTCTTTATTGTAATAGCAATGCCATTTATCTGACATATGTGAGAATAAACAGTATCCAAAAGGCATTGTTGTTTGTTGAGCGTGAAGGTTTGTTTGCGAATGTTGCTTTCTAATGGCTGTGAGTTGTAGAGCTAAAGTATTGGGTTCTATAGGATCGGCCATGCTGACTTGTAACAGCCCGAAATTTTAGGGATTTTAACAGGATATATAAGAAGGAGAAAATATCCAAATTTAGGTCAAAATACGGGGAAAACGTCATGCGATGGGCGATCGGATACCGGTGGAGCGTGACTTGGATAATATATTGTGTACTTTTCATTGCCGTTATAAAATAAAAGATGTACCATTCTTGTAACTTGTTGTGTTGTCACGCTCCACCCGCCCGAGGTGCACGGGGTGATTTTGGCACCACAACGGATTAATGGGATTCTCGACTTGTGGTATCCGGTCGGCCCCAAACGAATTTGTTGGCATAAAATGTGGTTCTATAAAAAATTGTGCTATTATTTTATATTGTGGAAGTACGGATGCGCAGTCGGATGGACCGGGGACATGGGGCCGAAGTGTTTACGATCCCACTTTTAGTATTGTTGATTAGGCGCCCTAAGGTCGATCGCGGTGCGCGTCCGTACTGGTATGATGACTATTATTGATCATGATATGTAGGCATTATGGATGGTATTTTAGGCTGCATGACGGGGCAGGTCGGGGCGTCGCGTGGAACTCCCAGCCAAAATTCATTTTTGCTACATTTCGGATTTCTAGGGCCTGTCCTGGCATGCAGTCACAGCTTAATCGAATCATAGAGTGAAAAGTAGCGCCCAATTAAGAGGGGAGGAACTGGACTAAATTCGCAGAACTTCATTTTCAGGGAGTATACTAAAAGTTAAAATTTTTGTATTTTCAGGCAGCCAAGGCCAGGCGGGCCTAATTAATTGTTATAAGGGAACTATTAGGCTTATAACTTGTGGGTTCGGGTCAATTTATTTCCTACCCCTAAGTACTTACGGACATTCAACTAGGCGTTTAAACACCCAATTTTCAACGACCCAAATCTCAACCGAAATAACCAAAACTCCCCAATTTTTCAAGCTCGGTACCTCCACGGGGTCTTACCCTAACTGTCTCACCGAAAACCGGGGTCACCTAACTTAACCGGTCCGCACAGGACCCTGATAACCCTCTCGGGACACCAAAATTTCCTGCTTTCAACTCACAAAAAGGCCTCTAACAGGCCACTCATTGGTCTTAGGCGTAAAATTCTATTTTCATCAGTAGGCGACCAGCCAGGGCATGAACCTGGTCCTGCCCCCGGCCGCCTACTGTTCTCCATTGGTTCGCAATCGTCAAAAATGCGTCCTAATTTTAATGCAGTTTCAGCGCCCTGAGCGCTCATATAATTTAGGCCGTTTGAAAAGCCTCGCGCCTACCAGCGCGAGGTTTAGGTTGTTTTTCTGCTCGCGCCGTCTGCTTACATCGAGGGGGACATACACTGATAGCACAACTGCCCACGTTGTTTTGACCGGCCGGAATTTATCATCAATATAATGGTCGTTGTAGCTCTGTATACATATTATTTTGATCGACTGCTGTACGTTGTTTGCCTGCAGTGGCCAAGTTTCGTTTTATTTAAAATTGTAATTGCTGGAGCAGAGACTTTTAAATTTTTGAAATCTTGAAAGGCAAGGGATGCACAAACGAGAGAGGGGGAGAGTTAGGGGTATAAAAGGCATAGGCCCGATGCAGCGTCGGAGCCAGTCGAGTGTTCGCACAGACCAAGTGGTCTGTTTTTACTCTTGTAGGGCGGTTGTCGCCAAAGTAGTTTAAAATTTCGCGGTTTTCGTTTGTTTGAGTTTTCCTCTGCTTGTTGCTTTCTCCTTTTCCAAGGGTGTCTCCCACTGTGTAGCACAGGGCGGAGCTCCCTTGGCGATCCTTCTAGCTTTTAAATTTGAGTAGCAAGGACTGCCCTTGCGGGTGCCGGGGTGTCCAAAGGATGCCCCATGCTCCCGTAAGTGCAGCCCCAACAAAATCAGAAATTTACACGCAAATTTTGTTCGCAAAATATCTAAATTCTCGACTGGTTCCCCGCTCGCCGGGTCGCTATTTTTATTTTAGACCCGGGGGGCGAAAATTTTTATGTTTTTAGTGATGTGAACGGGGATCAGAAAATCACACGGGGTGGGTAAGGTTTCGAGTTTAGGTTTCGAGGCAAGGTGTGGAATTTAGGTAAGGCGGGTAAAGCAAAGAACTGGTAGCGTGTTGACCTGGAGGCAGCCGCTCGGGCTGGAGTGAGGTGAACATTAATAAGGATCTGCGCCAGGCTTCTCATCAAAATTTCGAGCCTTGATCCCTGAGCGTTTCAGCAAACCAATCTCCGTAAGGTCGTTTTAGAAAACCCAGTCTTCCAGGCCGTTTAGACACGGTAGAAGACTGTAATAATTTTCATTGATCAGTTTAGGATTCCGCCACAAATTGGCATCAAACACGTTACGATTTTCAACAGATTTTACAAAGGACAATGGAGCTTCTTTTGACTCATGCTCCATCTGCGCCCGTTCTCGAGGTCGTAGCTTGAGTCGAGTCTAAGTATAGGAAACTTACAAGAATGACTCCAGGTCACACGCCTTAAAGACCCAATAATGGGAAAGAAGAGAGAGAGAGAGAGCGGTCCGCTCGGAACGGACGCAGTCATTTGCACGCGTGGAGCCTTCAAGAGAAATTAAGAACGGAACCCCTGACGCTAGACCCAGAAATTTGAGCTACTATTCTGAGTTTCGTGCCGCTCCGAATAAAAATTGTCAGTTAACTAACCCCAAAATTTAAGACGGGTCTCAGGCCGTTTAGACACGGTAGAGCACTCCGTCACGTATTTTTAAAAATGAACAACTATCGTTGGGTCGATGCGGTTGCTCCATAGGGAGTGACGTATCAGGACCTTTCGCGCGTTGTTGTCCCGTTTCCCACGGCTTTACAAATCTTCTATTCTAACCACGCAGGGGTATCCGAAGTGTTTTAAAGCTTAGATCACAACCAGTCTCTTTTGGTACTCATACTGAGCAATTCGTTGAGGGTGCGGCAGCACGTGCCCTGTCCATGCTGGCGAATGACTGCGGGCCTTCAGCTAAATTAAAGGCGCTCGGAGAGGAGCATGACCAAAACAAGAAACGAGACGGAGTCAGCTGCAGCATATAGGCAAGTCAAATTCTAAGGCAAGTCTTGTGCTCGCACCCGTTAGTCGAGCGACGACCCTGAGAAGACTACAAAGTGATTGTTTCCCCAGCCTTTTCCGTGAGAGAAATTTATAGGCGCGAGCCCATAAACCGTTTAGACACGGTGGGTTTCGATATGGCGCCGCCTTTTCATGTCAAACCAACAGCTCGAAAGGGCTTTATAAGGCAACAAATTTCGGGAGACGCGGCAGCGCCTCCCTCTTTTGACGACGACCCGTGTTTTAAGCTGACCCTGGCGCACGCAGAGTCGACGACAAACTTTCATTACAAGTAACCGGCAGCTGACGTCCGGCCTCAAGACAATGTGAGAGATAGAACACGAAGTGGAAAGAGGTTAATGATAGGAGAGTATCCAATGCCCAGAGTTTATATGCGGAGTCACCAAGCGGTCGGCAAGGAAAGTTCGTTATTGCATCCTGTCAGGCGGGTAAGACGGACCATAGGGTACAAATTGTGGACGCAAGAAGGATCAATTTTTACGCGGGGTTCAACCAGGATTCACATCACCTGTGTGGTACTTAATCATGTCACGGGGTGCCCTGCGAGGTACCCCTATATTATGTTGTACATAGGCTATATTAATTATGTGAAGGTATTACTGTACAGTTCACTGAAATAAAGTGCTGGAGTGTGAAATTAATGATCAGCGATACGTGCATAGGGTAGTGATTAAACCAATGTCCCAAGTTATAAAAAAGTTGAACGTGTACTTAAGGTCAAGTTTTAATCTACAGGACATCTTAGGTTAAGTACGGCCTTCTTAGGCAGACCGGAAAATTTCAAATTATTCTCGCTAGATAGGGACCCTGGAGATGGATCTCCAGGTGTCCCCTCGAGCTACCAGTTTAGCAGAAGATCTCTCGTTAAACCCTTACAATTCATCGGTAGGATTCAGGCTCCCACGTATCAGGCTAAAACAAGGAACCGCGCCCCCACTCAGGATTTAAATAGAGTTGAGGGAAAGGCGAGTCAGCCTTATTACCTGTGAGCAGGCTTAAGGGTTGACTCTCCCTCGGGGGACCTCCGTACCACTAGATACGTGGGCCAAAATAGGGGCCAGGCCGAACACCCTGGTTAACCCGCCGGCAGCCTACTAAGCTAAGCGGTTCCCTTAGGTTATCTCGCAGATCACCGGGGAGTCGTGGAAGCCGGGGTTGTCCGGGCACCACATTGAAAGGAATAGTGGTGCAGCTGGGATCCCTTAGGGCCAGAACTGGTCCTAGTACATAATTTAGTTGGGGGCCACGCCGTGAGGCGTTAATAAAATTTCTTTAAGGATAAAAGAATTTTCTCATCACTAGGTATCAGACCTCTCGCACGGGCCCCTTGGTCATTTTCGAGGGCATAAGTTATTGGTAAATAGGTTACGATCTGTGGAAGTAGTCAAGATTGTCGGATCTGCTTGTCCTAAGTGAAGTAGTAACTAGAAGTACATGTGTACATATTTATGTATGACGAAGCTCATGCGTCCCAGGAGAGCAGAGGTGAAAGCTTTGTTTTGTACTACGGCATTTAGTGTCTGCCTCGCTCTTTTCTTGTATATACGGGGCCTAGCTGAGCGTAGGGACAGCCTGTTTTCCTGGGCCGTGTGAGTCGAAAGCAAGTTGTCGCGTCGAGTGAACGAGCCAAAGGACAGTTCTTAATGGTCGGTATGGTGCAGAGTGACCTGAGTGAGGTCCCAGTCGGCGTTTGATCGATGTTCTGCTTGTGCACGGGAGCCAGGCTCGGATGGACACCGTTATTTCAGGATATAGATTTCCTACGATATCAATTACATTCATTAATCAACTAGTATAATCTATTGCTATTTTGCGATATATACCAGTTGGATCTCCGTGAACACTTAGCAATCTGTTCACCAATTGTCACGGTAGAAATTTATTATTGGAATTGTGCGACTGAACACTATTGCAAGACAATACGTTATTCGTAAGGGTGCTGACGGTTGCTGCGATTCCCAGTTGCCGCTTTACGATTTTGCGACTGGACGTTACGTCATTTCTACACTCCATCCTATTCGCCGATCTGCTAGTATCCAATCCGTCGTCATCGCCAGTGGATTCGACGCAGACGGTACTACTGGAACAGAGTAACGATATTGACAGTTATTCCGAAGTACGGTGTACAAGCGGTATCGGACCGGCGCCGACTGGACATTCGAAGAATTAAACGAACTGTGTGCCTCAGAAAACGCGTAACGAAACGAGTTCGCTGGAATTGCCAAAGAACTAATAGTCCACGGTCAGTACTGTGTTGGGAAGTTATAGTTATTTTGCTTATCAATGTGGTTCACTGATTAGTATGTGTAATCGTTAATATAGTTGTTTCATCGCTGATGGAGTGCTTATAATTTTTATCGGATCATCGAGTACGTACCTCCGGTCCTGGTAATCGGTAAATGGTCGTAATCTGATTTCGTTCTGTGGATCTCAGACGGGTAGCTTGTTTTCAGAAGTTACCGCTGGCTAAATTAAGGGAACTAGGAGTGAAACGGGGCTGAAGAATTAAACTAGCTGAGTTTTATTTCTTCACCACCACAAGAATCCTTGAAATAATTGACGGGACGTTTAATAGAACCAATGAGCTAATAATAATTGAATAATTACGAGATTATAAGAGCTGAGTGAGTCCTCGAGCACGGTTGTGGCTGTACTTGATAACAGTGATCGGAGCGAAGCGAAAGGTTTACACCTGCAGTCACATACATAAGGACAAAGTGCACAAGCATAAAAGTAAAGCTGAAGCGTGCCATACAGTAGAATTTCTGCTATTAGAGTAAACACGTATATTTCACGCTATAT
>JASANE010023410.1:0-10353 GCA_030248225.1 Trileptium ribeirensis
CGTACAAAAAGGTGTCCGCAATGTTGTAAATCTCAATGGTTTTCTTATTTTTTAATACGAGCCTGTGTCGCGAGATATAGGCTGCAAAACACCGGTACCCGTATGGCCAGATTTGGCAAAGCACCTCAAAACCTTTTTTCTGCTATTTTGAAGACGAAGGTGGGGTTGGCGTTTTTCGCGAACAACCAAACGGTGCATCCTCATCACTTTTGCTATGGAATAAAAAAATTTGTCGAAATTCATACAGCCGAAGATGAGTTATGCGTGACAGAAACAGACAAAAACAAATTTTCATAATTTTTCCCCATTTGAAACTCCGCTTCGCTCGCTGCGCTTCAAAAACCACATTAAAGCTCACAGTATTGGTGTGCGAAGTATAGACATTTCTATTCTCGATATAATTAATAGTAGTCTCTCTTATCAAGTTAAAATCGTTCTATTTTGTGCTTCGCCGATGCTTGAAGAAATTTTGGTTTTCATAATCAACTATAATAGTAACAACAGATTTCAAACAGTTTTGTGACTCAGAGTTTTCCTTTACGAGCCTTCCAACACAACATCGACGATGCTGTAACTGCTGCGCAAAACAGTACCACACCCACGGCAACCATAATACTAAACGCAGGTAGAGTAAAGCATAATTTGTTCGCTTTCTTAAATAACGACGACGTAGTCCCATTTGAGGTATACAGGACGCTGTTCAGCGAGCGAAGTAGGCCGGCCGGTGGTCCTCCGATTCCTCCTAGCTTGTCTTCAAGTGTATCAATGACGTTCATTTCAGCTGTGACGTCCAGCTCTGGATTGTCAAAACGGTGTTCTTTGATTTTGAAACGTCGTAAAACAGGTATGGTGGACATGCCGTGATGTTTCGTGTGACGATTAGATTTCGTAGTATAATTGGTATGCTTTCTGCTTCCCTGGTAGACACGATTTCTGTTCTGTGCAGCAACAGAGCGTTTTCCACGCCCGCATACGGGCGGTGTTAAATTTTGACATTCTCCAGATGATTTTTTGCACAACTCAATTACGCATTGATAGTCGAGTACTGAAGTATCGGAAAATTTGTAGCCATGGGTTTCGGTGTAGGCGAGCATAAGCCCGGAACTGTACTGGATATCGGGTTGAATTATCGGATCGATTGCACAGCCGTCGATATCGAGAAGATCAAACTGGTTACCACGGCCATCGTTAACCCAGCACGAATGAACCAGAAAGCCATGAGCATCGTCATCACAACGCCATGTGTGAAAAATTTTGTCACCAATTTTGGCATACCTAAAAAAGTAAAATATCCAATACTTGACGCCATGAAGAGTGAGTGACAGATTTAAGAGAGTGCCATGAAGAGTGAGTGACAGATTTAAGAGAGTGCCATGAAGAGTGAGTGACTGATTTAAGAGAATGCCATGAAGAGTGAGTGACAGATTTAAGAGAGTGCCATGAAGAGTGAGTAACAGACTTAAGAGAGTGCCATGAAGAGTGAGTAACAGATTTAAGAGAGTGCCATGAAGAGTGAGTGACAGATTTAAGAGAGTGCCATGAAGAGCGAGTGACAGATTTAAGAGAGTGCCATGAAGAGTGAGTGACAGATTTAAGAGAGTGCCATGAAGAGTGAGTGACAGATTTAAGAGAGTGCCATGAAGAGTGAGTGACAGATTTAAGAGAGTGCCATGAAGAGCGAGTGACAGATTTAAGAGAGTGCCATGAAGAGCGAGTGACAGATTTAAGAGAGTGCCGTGAAGAGTGAGTAACAGATTTAAGAGAGTGCCATGAAAGAGTGAGTGACAAATTTAAACAAGAGCGCGATGAAGAGCGAGTGACAGATTTAAGAGAGTGCCATGAAGAGTGAGTGACAGATTTAAGACAGTGCCATGAAGAGTGAATGACAGATTTAAGAGAGTGCCATGAAGAGCGAGTGAGCAGATTCGAAAGAGTGCCACGAAGAGTGAGTGACAGATTTAAGAGAGTGCGTGAAGAGCGAGTGACAGATTTAAGAGAGTGCCATGAAGAGTGAGTGACAGATTTAAGAGAGTGCCATGAAGAGTGAGGTGACATATTTAAGAGAGTGCCATGAAGAGCGAGTGACAGATTCAAGAGAGTGCCATGAAGAGCGAGTGACAGATTTAAGAGAGTGCCGTGAAGAGTGAAGTAACAGATTTAAGAGAGTGCCATGAAGAGTGAGTGAGAAATTAAGAGAGCGCCATGAAGAGCGAGTGACAGATTTAAGAGAGTGCCATGAAGAGTGAGTGACAAATTTAAGAGAGCGCCATGAAGAGCGAGTGACAGATTTAAGAGAGTGCCATGAAGAGTGATTAATAGATTTAGAGAGAGTGCCATGAAGAGTGAGTGACAGATTTAAGAGAATGCCACGAAGAGTGAGTGACAGATTTAAGAGAGTGCCATGAAGAGCGAGTGACAAAATTTAAAAATAGAGAGTGCCATGAAGAGAGTGAAGAACAGATTTAAAGAGAGTGCCATGAAGAGTGAGTGACAGATTTAAGAGAGTGCCATGAAGAGCAAGTGACAGATTTGAGAGTGCCATGAAAGTAGTGAGTAACATATTTAAGAGATTGCCATTAATAGTTTGTGAATAATTTAAGAGAGCGCCATGAAGAGCGAGTGACAGATTTAAGAGAGTGCCATGAAGAGTGAGTGACAGATTTAAGAGAGTGCCATGAAGAGCGAGTGACAGATTTAAGAGAGTGCCGTGAAGAGTGAGTAACAGATTTAAGAGAGTGCCATGAAGAGTGAGTGACAGATTTAAGAGAGTGCCATGAAGAGCGAGTGACAGATTTAAGAGAGTGCCATGAAGAGTGAGTAACAGATTTAAGAGAGTGCCATGAAGAGTGAGTGACAGATTTAAGAGAGTGCCATGAAGAGCGAGTGACAGATTTAAGAGAGTGCCGTGAAGAGTGAGTAACAGATTTAAGAGAGTGCCATGAAGAGTGAGTGACAAATTTAAGAGAGCGCCATGAAGAGCGAGTGACAGATTTAAGAGAGTGCCATGAAGAGTGAGTGACAGATTTAAGAGAGTGCCATGAAGAGTGAATGACAGATTTAAGAGAGTGCCATGAAGAGCGAGTGACAGATTTATGAGAGTGCCATGAAGAGCGAGTGACAGATTTAAGAGAGTGCGTGAAGAGCGAGTGACAGATTTAAGAGAGTGCCATGAAGAGTGAGTGACAGATTTAAGAGAGTGCCATGAAGAGTGAGTGACAGATTTAAGAGAGTGCCATGAAGAGCGAGTGACAGATTTAAGAGAGTGCCATGAAGAGCGAGTGACAGATTTAAGAGAGTGCCGTGAAGAGTGAGTAACAGATTTAAGAGAGTGCCATGAAGAGTGAGTGACAAATTTAAGAGAGCGCCATGAAGAGCGAGTGACAGATTTAAGAGAGTGCCATGAAGAGTGAGTGACAAATTTAAGAGAGCGCCATGAAGAGCGAGTGACAGATTTAAGAGAGTGCCATGAAGAGTGATTAATAGATTTAAGAGAGTGCCATGAAGAGTGAGTGACAGATTTAAGAGAATGCCACGAAGAGTGAGTGACAGATTTAAGAGAGTGCCATGAAGAGCGAGTGACAAAATTTAAGAGAGTGCCATGAAGAGTGAGTAACAGATTTAAGAGAGTGCCATGAAGAGTGAGTGACAGATTTAAGAGATTGCCATGAAGAGCAAGTGACAGATTTGAGAGAGTGCCATGAAGAGTAAGTGACAGATTTAAGAGAGTGCCATGAAGAGCGAGTGACTGATTTAAGATAGTGCCATGAAGAGTGAGTGAGTTAGATGAATATCCTATGAAAAGTAAATTAAATACGTGTTTTAGTTACAAAACTAAATAAACGTGAATATATAGCGGACGAATCGTGGACAACTATAAGAATATTAGCATTTCAGCTTATTTACAAACGCTACGCTGCCTTCAAAATCCTACAACCTTGTACATACAAGCTCTATATACCAGCTGTTTTGAAAAACTTGGCAATTTTGAATCAAAATGAGCTTTATAAATAGCTCGCGTTCTTGGGTTCCTGGAGTTCGGTTTAGTGTGACCAAGGATGTCTCATAAATTTGAGCATTATTGCTGAGTCAAAATCTGAACGAAGAGTTTGGTTCAAACTAAGGAGCCGTATTTTCCCTCATATAGGTTCACATGTACCTGAAACTGAGCCATGTAATATGTAAACGTTTCAATATATAACTGTAGTTCGCAAATACCATTGCGATTTTAGCGCGCTAATGCGGTGTTACGTTATAAAGGACCCCCATGTGAAAGTTTTGTCCCACAATGGTCTAGATCACACCATTCAGTAGTAGACGGTATATACCTGCACTATATAATGCAATAGATGGTGTATGAGACACCACCAACGTAGCTATAGCCAAAATGGAATTTCTAAAATTGATTCGAACTTGTACCACTCGGCAGAATCATGCTGCAAAACCAGATGGTGCGCTGAAACCGTTGGGTTAGCACTGTTATTTAACATATACAGTAAATATTTATCTTAACTCAGCAACCATTTCCAAGTAGATACCTGATAACAGCAAAATTACGCTAAAATACCCAAACGCACATGCTTCTCCCTGTGAGCAGGATGTTGATAAATATTTATATTGCAAGCTTTCTATCTAGTGGTGTATGTGCTATGAATGTTCGATCAAAATTGTACCAACTAATCACAAGTTACCAAGTTATAACTAACAGCAACTCAACCGACTACATTATGTACAAAATATGTGTTTCCGACATTACTGTTTTATGAAGGGCTTATTCGGTTTATATGGTTACTACAAGTAAGTTGTTTTACTGCCAAGTACTTTCGAAAAGCTTTAACGCCTTATGTTTACTCCCTACAAGGTTATAGACAGTAACATCGTTATATGAACTGATTTTGGCCCGAAATTTGGGATTTATTTCATTCCTGCTTGCAAACAAAAGGAGATACAGGCAAATGATTTTAAGTTTATGTGCCATTCCATGATCGCATTCAATGGTTGAAAATTTAGGAAATTCGGCAGATCGGGACCTCGAGTCATACATGTTGCAGAAAAAACTGGGTTCAATACAGCATATTGCTGTAAGGCAACAGGATAATCTATCTTAGGATAAATTTATTCAGTGATAAATTGAAAACTACATTTTGGTAAATTTCTGCTGTTTGGTAAATATTACACGTGAGCAACGGCCTGTAGTCGATTGCCATTTTCATGACATACCATACTATGACATAATGTTCATATTAGCATTTGTAAACCTCAAAAAAGGATCATAATTTTTATTCTGAACTGTATGCGTACACGTAGGATAGACAGACACCCAACAGTAATAAGTCGCAGTTTACAGATAAAATAGCACAACCTTTATAGAGCTAAATATTGGTTTGTTTTCAGGATCCCTTTTCCTGGCGCCCCATAAAAGCGTTGGCCGAGACTGAGACAACGTGACTCAAAAAATAAATCAAATTACTGACTCAGCATTTTTGCAGCGTATATATTTATGTATATGTAATATATCATAGAGTACTCACAGAGCTAAATTTTGATTCGGTTTCACGGCCGAGTTATCTGAGCCCCATGAATTGGCTCAAGGTAACACAAAGTGGCTCAAAAAATAAACCAAAATTACTGATGACGTAACTACGATTTTATGCGGCGTATATATTTATATATAATATTTACGTATATGCTATATATCATAGGTGTTCATAGGGGCAGGTGGGTCTCCCCAAATGGTAGCACCCCATCGCAACCGTGTGTGTCCTTCTGTGCTTGAGGCGGAAAACTCTGAGTGAAATTAGAAAAAAAAATTAAATATTATTGAAAATTGGCAAAAATTAGGAAAATTTTCCACAATTTGGGAATGCTATCAGAAATATGGCGAAATTTCAGAAAAATTGTGGAAAATGGTAAAGTTCTGTAAGTGTTAAAATGTTACCCCTCCTCTCGGCCGTACCTTCCTTACGCCTGCCGCGCATCTATTGGCGATGTAAAAAAATTTTATGGTTAGTATGACGTTGCCGTTTTTTGTGTAGTTGGGGCAACTAAACACATTGGTGTTGTGTGCAGGTTGTTGGAGGAGAAAATTTTAACTGATAGTATTGATTGATCAGGTTTGATTGATTGATCTGTTTCTGAGATTGTATAAGTGTCCATTTTTGTAAAATAATTAATTGTTTAACCATATATCAAATTCTGCTTTTTGGTGTGAACGATGAACATGGGCAACTGACTAGTGATCGAAAAAGAGCCACGAAACGATGGCGTTCATACTTTGAGGGGATCTCAACTGAGGAGTTCCCTCACCCGCCTATCCCAGCCGTGCCGCCAATTCTGGGTCCAGTTCTTTGCACTTTATCCAATGCGCTCGGTCCTCTACCAGCCGTTGGATTCCCCTGATGAACCAGATGTCGCCATTCACCCCGATCGCATGCTGTGTCACAGATGGTTTCCGGGAAGCTTCTTGCCTATACTGCAGCTTCGTATGCCTGCTGCAGATGAATAAGGTCGGATTCGACTAGGGTTAACCACGTTTTCTTACGTTACGTCTTCTTTTTCGTTACGAGTACACCTCCAGCTAGCGGGCACGGGAAGATCCAAAACCTGGGAGCACAGCCGCTCCGGAGACATGCGAGCCAGGTGGTCAAGCCAACAGAGGCGATACGATCGCAAGATGTTGGCGATCATGGGTTGATTGCAGCACCGCTCGCGTATCACGGAGTTGGTCAGGCGGTCAAGGCGGCTGACATTAAGGATGGACCGTAGGCGGCTCATGTGGAACGTCTCAAGCTTGGCGATGTTGGCGGGCAAGTTCAGTTGGGTCCAGTTCAGCCAATTACAGTTGCTGAGGTAACTGAAGCTCTGAGACTGATGAAGCCGGGCAAACTGACCGGCCCGGACGACCTGGCAGCAGAGCTATGGAAGTAGCATCGTTGGAATTCAGCTGAATGGCTAACACAGTTTTTCCATCAGATCATTATGGAAAAGAGAACACCAACCGACTGGCAATGCAGCACAATTGTCCCCATATGGAAGAAGAAGGGGAGCCCTGGCGACTGCTCCAACTACGGGCCAATCCGACTGCTTTCGCATACGATGAAAGTTTTCGAAAGAATCATCGATAGGCGAATCCGTGGCATTCTACACCTCACCGAATATCAGGCTGGCTTCGTAAAGAAATGTGGGACGACAGATGCTATTCATGCCGCCCGGCTTCTACTCGAGAAGCATGAAGAGAAACAGATGCTTTTGAATGTAGCCTTCCTCGACCTCAAGAAGGCGTTTGACCGCGTACCCTATGAGCCATCTGGCACGCACTTCGTAGCCAACACGTTCACGAAAAACTAGTCGAGTGGGTAAAAGTTCTGTACCACGAACCAAAACGCCACTTACAGGCAGCCTCCGGAACATCAAAAGACTCGTATCACTGTCGGCGACCATCAAGGCTCTGTCCTCTCTCCGCTTCTCTTTATTCTCGTGATGGATGCCGTCACGCGGGATCTCCAAGGGACAGTGCCGTGGACCCTTCTCTATGCCGACGACGTAACGCTTGTCTCTACAGATAAAGTCGACCTCGAGCACCAAGTCCAGGCTTGGAGCGACCAACTAGCAAAGTTCGGCTTACGACCTAATGTCAAAAAGACAGAATATTTGACGACCGACCCAAACGAGCCCGGCAGCATCACAATTGACGGCGCGGAACTACCAAGGATCAGAACGTTCAAATGTCTGGGTTCCACGATTGCAGCAGATGGAAGCCTACTTTCGGAGCCGTTACTGCATGAATAAACGCAGCTTGGCTGAAGTGGCGCGCGATAACCGGTGTCACCTGCGACAAGAAAATAAAGGATCGCCTCAAGTCGAAGATCTATCGCTCAGTTGTTCGGCCCGTCGCACTTTATGGCTCGAATGCTGGCGGTGACAAAAGAAATGGAACGCCGCCTCGGCGTCATGGAAACAAAGATGCTGCGATGGAGGTCTGTAGTTACACGCCGGGATCACATCCGTAACGATGACATTACACTGCGATACGGTGTTGTCCCAATTGCCGACAAACTGCGGGAATCTCGGTTCCGATGGTACGGACATGTACCACGTGCTGACCATGAAACGCTCGCCAAGAAAGGTCTCACACTAAATGTCAGCGGAAAACAACCTAAGGGGCGGCCAAAACAACGATGGCATGACACGCTGCACAACGACCTCAAGATCGCCGGCATGCATCCCGATGGAGCCTACAACCGCGACATATGGCGCCAAAAATCCAGAATAGCGAACCCGGCCACTCTGCGGGACAAACGCTAAAGAAAAAGAAGAAGAAGATTCTCAAATTCTGTGCGATATATATTTTAGTTCGTATTGTCTACTATAACACAAGACCCCAAAATATATATAGGTGCCTTAAAAATTGGCATGTATTATGTATTAAATAATGTAAGCAAAATGTGTTACGGTTTCATTTTACCTTAGAAGAGGACCTTCCGGTGATTCTGAGTGGATCGTATAGGTACATGTAGGCATTTTTGCTGTATCCAGTAATGAAGTTGTTCCAATCATACTCATATCGAGAACGTTTGTTACACGTTTGATATTACGAAAAAAGCACATACATCGAAATGCACGATCAGCCTAAAACAATAACAAATATTGTAACACAGCTTATATAGTTAAAGCCGTGCATCAAATTGACTTAACGCACGGTTAGCTAAATTAGCTGTATTACAAGTCAGTTGTAACATAGCCAGGCGTGCGTCAAGAGATTTGTACGCGCGGTTGTGTTGTTTAACTCGTTCAAACTCATACTAACGCACTCGTCTGAACTCGTCATAACCGTGCGTACAAATCAGTTAACGCACGATAGCTGTGCTACAACTGTTACCTGTAAATTCAACTCATATTTAGCTGAATCACCAACAGCTGTATATTCTGAATTGAATTACAATTTATAAATTACAGAAAATTACTATGAAATATATTGTCGCAGCTTAACTAAGCTATGGCTAAGTAATTTTATGGTTGGAAAAGGGGCATTATTTGTGTCAAATATTGCATGCAATTGTAAAATCACCCATGTTGTTCGGATGCTCCAGTTTTAGTTTGTGAGCGAAGTTGCTTATATTGCAAGTTGAGGACGAACTGTAAATTTAGTTTTAGCAATGTTGCCTTCAGTTTATGTTGTCAGACTATTACAGTTTTTTAACTTTGAGGAATATTCGTACCAGCGCATGGTGTGGAAATTCTGTATTTAATTGTTAAGCAAAATTGTTTGCTGTGCATTTTGTAGGACTGCTATAGTTTTAGATTTAAGCAAACTTGCTAGGTGCTCATGTTGTGGGACTGTTACAGTTTTTGTCTTTGATGAAAATTTCTAGCATCGAATATTGTTGCACTGCGGTAATTCCGATTTTTGAGCAAAATTTCTTGCATTGCGCGTTGTGACCTTTTAGCAATATTGTTTACAGTGTATGTTGCAGGACCGCTGTAGTTTTAGTTTTGCGAAAAATTTCTAGTGGCTAATATTGTTTCAAAGAGGTAATTTGATTTTTTGAGCGAAATTTCTTGCGTTGCGTGTTGTGGTACTGCTGCAATTTGAACCTTTGAGCAATATTGTTTGCAGTGTATGTTGTAAGACCGCCGTAGTTTTAGCTTTGAGAAAATTGACTCGGAGCGCATGTTGTGGCACTTTTAATGTTTTCTCTTTGAAGCAAATTTCTAATAGCGAATATTGTTGCACTGCGGTAAATTTCAGTTTTTGAGCAAAATTTTTTGCAGTGCGTGTTATGGATCTGCTGTAATTTTAACCTTTGAACAACATTGTTTGCACTGCATGTTGCGGGACCGCTGTAGTTCTAGCTTTGAGAAGAATTTATAGTAGCGAATATTGTTGCACTGAGTTAATTGCATTTTTGAGCGAAATTTGTTGCATTGCGTGTTGTGGAACTGCTGCAATTTTAACCTTTAAGCAATATTGTTTGCAGTGTATGTTGCAGGGCCGTTGTAGTTTTAGCTTTGAGAAGAATTTCTAGTAGCGAATATTGCTGCACTGAGTTAATTTCATTTTTTGAGCAAAATTTCTTGCATTGCGTGTTGTGGAAATGCTGTAATTTTAAACTTTAAGCAATATTGTTTGCACTGCATGTTGTAGGACCGCCGTAGTTTTAGCTTTGATAAAATTTTCTGGGAGCGCATGTTGTGGGACTTTTACTGTTTTTCTCTTTGAGGAAAATTTCTAATAGCGAATATTGTTACACTGCGGTAATTTCAGTTTTTGAGCAAAATTTCTTGCAATCCGTGTTGTGGATCTGCTGTAATTTTAACCACTGCGTAATATTGTTTGCAATAAATGATGTAAGGAAT
>JASANE010023411.1:0-26100 GCA_030248225.1 Trileptium ribeirensis
ACTGATACCAATTAATTTTAGGGTTGGTGAGATCAATGCTGAATTCGGACAACCCTTGACACTGCAACCGCAGGCTCTCTTCTATCGGAGAGTAGTACTTGCCATGGAACAGCTCAATAATTTAAGCCGACTGTTTGAACTCCGTTTCGAAGTTAGTACCCGAGCCACCTTACAACGAGACGCCGCCATGCTAAGCAGTATACTAGGTATGGCTTCTCCAATTGGGCACTGCATGATAGGAATGTATCTTAGTCCCATAACTCTTGCTTCGTTGGAATCTTTCATGGAACTATGCGTGAATGACCACACGCTCCAGCAGGTCATTGAGAGAGAATTTGAGGCAGAGTTGAGTAGGGATCCGGTATGGCGGTAGTGTCAGGAAAGTTATGCGAGAGATTCACGTGACATAGGCTTAAGCTGTTACTTTTCCGGTCAACGAGGAAGATGGAATTATGACGGTACGTTGAGTACTGCTTGCGCGTCCATCCTCCCAGATGGATACGTTGCGCTTCATTGGCCTTACTATGCCGGAACTCAGTCGACCAGAATGCAGAAAAATTCTCGTCAGGCGAACCTCAAGTTGCACGACCTCTTGTGCGAGGCGCCCTATTTGATCGAATTCATTTATCGGAACCAGGATACCCACGAGGTTCCGATCCACATTGTGGTTGACCAAGCAATAGATAGTATAGAGTTTGACAACGAAACTCACCGACTTGCCCGATTAGTACTGCTAAGCGCACGCTTGAGCCTTTTACGCCGCTCCGATATTGCCAATTTGCTTGAGACTAAGGAAGGCACACCTGCTGGTATAAAATTGGATAGGGATAGCCTAATTTCGGAACTGTGTCTGTTTCCGCATGACGGCGCCACTGCTCTGTCCCGAACTTGGACGAGCAGTTGACTATAGCATTAGCCGCTTATCTCGACTCATCTGGAGAGGTATCGGAGAGGACAGTTCCGACAGCGATTCCGTCCAGCCGGAATACCTATTTGAGGCGGATACTAAGAAGACTGGTAACAAGGAAACTAAGAGCGAAACCGTGGGAGAAGTCGTGAATAACGAGAGTGAAGGGGGACTCAATCGGGACTTGATACGATCCTCTTCACCTGGCCTCAACAATGGCCTCGGACACTCTTCGGGTATGTGGAGAGTATGCACAATTCTGTTGTTACTTTGGCTCTCAGCGCTTAGCTCTACGCGCGCAACACTATCGCCATTTAGCGATTCAATCTCGCGATTAGGTTGCTTTTGTGAATCGACAAGTAGGAGTGGTCATCGAGCCACAGGGCTTGGTGGTCACCTCCGATCAGACAACGCATTTGCCAGTGGTACTGCAGCTATCACTCCGGGATTGGGAACGCAAGTCTGACACTTTTGTAAGTGATTTCTGCCCGCCTTACGAAGCAAACGTGTCCTGGCGCGCTGATTGCTGCAGGAAGGTTAATTGCACCGAAAATCCACAGTTGCATGAGACTCTAAGCGCTTTGGAACGCGAGCTCGACGACGCATATCATGGCGTACTAGACACTAAGTATTATTCGCTACTCGTGCATTCTTTTTGCGTCGCAAGCGAACAACTATGCGATCTTACCAACCATAGGGAGAAACGCTTTACGAGCTTAATTGCTGCCGCGGCAGGTGCCGTCTCAGGTTTCTTAGGCCTGGAAATGGCTTTTGCTAATGAATTACATATTAATAATGTCCGTCGGCAGGTAACTGTCCTCGAGAAATTTATGCGTGAGACGAATGATGTCTCCTTTCGAAATACTAAGGCCATAAGCAACTGACGCGAGCAAACGAGGACATTTACACATTTCTACACCATAGCATGCAAGAGGTAGTCTCTATGATAGAGCAAGTTAGGTGTGCCGATCAGAAAGAAGTCGCGCACGTACACCATCAGTTAATCGATCACATCCTTGGAGCCAATATGCGCTCTTCGGTACAGGCCATAATGGAATCCATGCTAAACGGCGAATTGTCTCCCGCCGTCATTGATGTCGTTATGTTACGACAACTATTTTCCATGGATCCACGCATCTCCAAAACTATCCTCATGCGGGAGCCTAGTCTAGCCTATCAATTCGGTCGTGTCATGCCCGTAAGTGTGGACCTGACAGCGTTCCGCTTTGGATTCAGCCTGCAATTACCATTACCGAAGCGTAGCGATGTTCGACCGTACTTCCGGATTTATAATACCGGTTGGAATGCTCCCGCCACGCTGACACAGCTGAGATTGCCGCTACCTCAATACGCCGACCGCTTGGGCCACATTCGCTTCGAATCACTGAACTGGGGAGCATGCAAGCAAAGACCCGGAATCGCCTTCTGTGAACCACACGCGCTGATAACCGATCACAG
This sequence comes from Trileptium ribeirensis, assembly GCA_030248225.1. Lineage (NCBI taxonomy): Eukaryota > Metazoa > Nematoda > Enoplea > Enoplida > Thoracostomopsidae > Trileptium > Trileptium ribeirensis. The sequence goes on from JASANE010023411.1 coordinate 2,366, forward strand.
CACCAATTGTCTAGAATGGATCATCGCTGCCGAGCATGTGCCCGAAACCATTAAACACACATGCAGCAACCACTCGCTAATAGGCCTACTTGCTAAGGATAGCGCTGTGCGCACCACTATACAAGGTGTATTAATTCGGACTAGTGAACTTGAGGTCATATTGACAAATCGGAGACAGCTTGCACATGTAACTTTGGGTAAAACTATCGAAGTTCCACCTAATGGAGTTTTGTGGTTTCCACACGGAAACTATACCCAGTTAGTTATAGGGTCGATAGTGCTCACTAGCATATTGAAACCCGAGAAAATCACGATAAAATTTGGACCGAACATTGCTATCGACCGGCTATCTGGTGTCAAACTAAGACCTCTGACATGGGACTCACTCGACAACGCTAAGACAATAAATTTGCAGGTAGCTCAAATAGCCAAAGATCAAGTACCCAAAGCGGTTAACTTCCCTGCGGCAGAATATACAAGATTCTTGTCTTACTTCATCATGACCATTATTGTTAGTTTAGTCAGTCTAGTCTACTGTGTGACCAAGTGCAAGGTTCCGCTAAAGTACGGGTACTATATTCCCCGATGGTTCCCATGTCGTGAACGACTACTTAAGTCTGACTGTAAGCCTAAGAAAGCAATCCGCTGGATTAGGGCGAAACACCGATTACCGAGTGCTCCACCCGCGGAAGACGAACGATTTCCCTCGTGCCGACAGAACTTCGCCGACTGAGGTCACGGTTGGGCCTTCGGGAACGCCGCGCGTGCCATCGCATCCAGGCGTGGTCCGCGTCGCTTGCATAGAATATTAACACCACGAACCTCATCTGAGGAAAAGCTTGTCTTCATAGAGGACGATGAACTATTTGTCGCTCCCACTCGTGACTTGCGCCGCGGACCCCGTCAAGGCGTGTTTACCAGACAATTGAATACTATGGATGCAGGCAACACTCCACTACTTATCAATGCAACCATACTTGGCACTTCAGTTACGACACTTGTAGACACTGGAGCCGATGTCTCGATCATGTCCCAAGCTCTAGCTGCTCGTTTAGGATTAGTACCTCGGGACACGAACACTACTCGTATAGTATCAGCTACCCAACAAGAATTGACCATAAGCGGAGTCGTGAAAGCACCAATCACTATAGGATCGCTAAGCACACCGTGCGACTTTCAGGTAACAACTGACACTCCATACGAATGTATTCTAGGCACTGACTTTATGGCCTTACTACCATATGTAGCCATAAATTTCAAAGACCGCTGCTTGGATCTATCCAATGGGACAGAGAACTGCTCGGCGCCTTTCGCCGACCAAGGGGATTATCGACCACCGGTCATCAATGTAGTAACCAGGAAGTATACACAGGTACCCCCGAATACGGAACTGTTCATCAATGCGATTCCTGAGATTACTCAACCACCCACTGGCCAAGCATTGTTTGTGCCGGACCCCTTTATTAGGGACATCGCCATTGCTCACGCTTTGGTTCTTACAGGTCAACGTCTGATCCCAATAGCAATGATGAATTTTGGGAACATACCCGTTGCCATACACGCAGGCCAAACGATAGGGCATATTGAAATGCTTGATGATAACGAGGTCGAGTTCCTATATGACAGTAACAAGCGTTTGCTCCAGCTCGACCCTCCAAAACGCACTAAGCAATGTAACCGTATCGGGGTTACACAAGACAATGTCGTACAAGTCATAAACGAACAAAAGAAGGCCATTGACACCGAACGATCCATACAAGTATTGAGTAAAATTGATTTTGGACAAACGACTCTCAATCCCTACGAACTTAAACAACTGAAGACAACCATCTCTGAGAACGTAGATATATTTAGTGTACACCCGTTTGATCTAGGAAGGTGTGGTGTACACCAGCACAGAATAGTCACCGGAGACGCAAGGCCTATCAAAGAGGTACCCTATCGCCTAGCACATTAATTGCGAGAGCCCCTACGAGAGGAGTTAAACAATATGGTGGAAGCAGGTTTAATAACACCATCCGATTCACCCTGGGGTTCCCCCATAGTTTACGTCGCTAAAAGTGACGGCACCTTACGGTTGTGTGTCGACTTCCGTAAACTCAATGTAGTTGCCGGACGCGACTTATACCCACTACCCTGCATATTGGGTTGCCTTATAAATACTAAGTTCATGTCCAGTTTAGATCTTAACAAAGGCTTCTGGCAATTAGAATTGGACCCCGAGACTAAGGGCAAAACCTCCTTTGTCACGGTCCGCAGACAGTATGAATATCATGTCCTACCATTTGGACTGAATTTCTCGCCAGGCGCCTTCCAAAGGTGCATATCAATTATCTTGAAGGGACTAGAATGGGAACGATGCCTCATCTACATAGACGACATACTAGTCTTTTCGACCACATTTGAACAACACTTGGAGGACCTAATCACTGTATTTGATAGGGTCCGTAGGGCCAATCTTAAATTGAAGCCTTCAAAATGCCAATTTGGACAGAAACAACTAAAATACCTGGGACACATCATTAGCTCTGAAGGAGTTAAACCAGATCCTGAGAAAACAGCCGCAATAGATAATTATAAACGACCCGACACTCTCAAACAGTTACGAAGTTTTCTAATACTTGTAGGATACTATCACAAATTTATACCGTATTATTCTGAGATTTGCGAACCGCTCAACGCCCTCCGTCGTAAGGATAGTGAATTTAAATGGACACTGCAATGCGAGGAAGCCTTCGGCAAATTACGCAAAGCATTGGTACAAGAACCATTACTTATATACCCGGACTTTTCTAAGCCTTTCATGCTCCAAACGGACGCTTCTGGATATGCCTTAGGGGCTGTGCTTTCGCAGAAGACTGATAAAGGGACATTGTCAATCGCCTACGCGAGCAAGTCGCTCGTGGACTACCAACGCCGATATCCCGTTATCGAGACGGAAACCCTTGCCATCCGATGGGCTGCTTTACATTATCGACACTACCTGCTCGGACACGAATTTCACGTTGAAACCGACCATAAGCCGCTTAAGGCATTGTTCGATAGACCGCCACGAAACTCACAACTACCTCAATGGCGTAACGAACTACTGATGGAATTCGGTGGGTTCAACATTGAATGTCGACCAGGCAAGGCTAACGCCAACGCAGACGGACTCTCACGCGATCCCCGACATGACGTGGAGATTTCCTACTCCTCAGACGAAGCCGAGTACGACGAACGAGACCATCCTCGCATGGTCGCTGTAGCTGTCAAGGGACAGGACCACGGTAAAGGCAAAGCTCCTGCTACGCCACCGCGGAAACTTCCCATGGAGGAAGCTTGGAAACGACTTACTCGACAACTTATGGGACTTCCCCCGGACGCTCCCGTCAACCTATAACCCGACTACGTTCGAGAACGCTTCTATCGCATGTTTGGAGTACCCGGTTATGATCCTCTACCCGACCCAACTCGTTTAATTTTCTGTGGAGACATAGACGACCCATGGCCTGAAGGAGTTGAGGTACCCTGGAGACGGACGACTGCCCCAGGACCGCCAGAGCCCTCTAGCGATCCAACCTGCGGACTTTCATCTACACCCGACCCTTCCGCCAGACCCCCATTACCACAAGAACCGACCGCTCCGACACCACCTGCTCCTGGTGCGGCGAGTGAAAGCTCGACTCGTGCCACGGCTGGTACACCCGAACCCGTTAGACCACAAACCCTCCGGACGAATGCCAGACAGAGGTATGGTGGTTTGCCAGAAGTAGAGGAATTTGACACCTTAATTAGGGTCGCTTATGCATGTGGACCACGAGCACGTTTACAACGCCCTGAACATGTTTACGACACTGGAGAACACATATACTTACCACACTTCCAACGATACGAAGGGAGGAACCTTCTTAATTACATACCATACATTCAACGCAGAGACAAACAATTTGGCCCCATATGGTGGTACTTGCACACACGTCAGTCGCCAGACGACGAAAAGGCAGCGACCGCCCTCAAGCTAGAAGCCCATCATTATAGGCTCTGCCCCGACACTGCTATTCTGTACCTACATCCTATTATGCCAAATGATCACCGACCTAAACTATGCGTACCCAGTTTGCTTATACGGCACATACTTTAGCATGGACACGACACATTGTTCGGTGGACACCCAGGTAGGGATCGACTACTGAGCAAACTCAAACAGGTCTATTACTGGGAAACCATGGGTAAGGACGTAGACGAATATGTTAAACGATGCGTACTCTGCCAACGATCAAGGAACTTATCCCAAAATATTCGAGCCGCGCTCGGAGAGAACCCGTTGGCTAGTGGTCCCATGCATCGCATGTTCGTCGACATATTGGATACTCGGGTGTTATCCCGAAACGGAAATAGGTACGTAATTGCCTTCATCGATCAATTTACGAAACTAGTCGTTGCCGCCGCTTTGCCCGACCAAACCGCTAAGAGTGTAGCCAAGGTCTTCGTCGAAGATGTGGTGTGTCGTTACGGCGCACCCGAAGAGTTAGTCTCAGATCGAGGCGGATGCTTCGTCTCAGAGGTAATGGAGGCCTTGTGCGCTAGACTACACACATTTAAACGCGAAACGCTCAGCTATAACCCGAAGGCAAATTGGGAAATTGAACGTTTTAACCGCACTCTGTTATTTCTCCTAAGAGTAGCGTTGCCTGAAAAAGACCACACTACATGGGACGAAGTCCTGCAGTATTGAATCATGTCCTACAACTCACCAGTCCACGCTTCCACGCACAATCCTCCATTCATGCTCATGCACGGATTCCAACCCCGTGTACCGGGGGGAATCGAAACACAATCTGATTATAGACGTTACCCCGGAGCAGAAGCATATAGGGCTAACTTGCAACGGTGGTTAGCCACCATCAGGGATAGAGCCTACCGTTCCATGCAGTCAGCTAGGGAATATAGAAAATGTTATTACAATCGTAAAATCATGGTCCCAGATTACCGTGTGTGGGTCTATCGATACTACACGACACCAGGACTATCACGCAAATTAGAACGCCGGTGGCGTGGACCCTGCCAGATAACCAAAATAATGTTGCCTTGCATATGCGTAATACTCCCCGGACAACCCAATGCGTCTGACCACGTGGTTCACATCAATCGCACCAAACCACGTTATCGCCCGCTAAGCAGCTTCCCCGACATGGCTGATTTACTCAAAGCAGTTCCTAATTTTCTTATAGATTTGAATCACATTAAATATGAAAAAATAGACAGTCAACAAGATGGCAGCAGCAAACACCCAAGTTCCCTGATTTCACTGTATCGCTTTTAACTTATCGTTTCGATGATTGAAAATGTTGACATTAGTCAAAGTTCTCTATTTAATAACTAAAAACAAATTAATACACTGCCCGCATATATCGAGGCTGCACTACAGGAATCCGGGGAAACCATCCTCGCTGACAAATATTTCGCCAGGGAATTACAGGCTGCTGATCCAAAAGCAGTCGACGAGTTGCGCCAGGAGATTGATGGTGCATCCGACGCCGCCAGCGTAGAAATCGGAGAACCTAACTTAGAATACACGCAAGCTCAGGTAGACATACACCGTGCCGCAGTAGAACAACTAACCATTCAGGCTCAAGGCTCAATAGGAGCCCCGCAACAAAACAGATTACCCATTTGCGATCCCGACAGAACCCCCGACATAGAATGGCCAGCCATCTCGCAGGAACTCGCCATCCAAGATCCCGCTAAATTGCCCTACGCGCTTGATAAGCCTCCTGGCACCTTCTCGCCTGAGTATGGACGACATACTGCCCCAGTAACCTTCCGAGAACAACAGCACGCTGTTAGAACTGAAGAGCCGACTAGATCTCTATCATTACAACGCTCAGGTAACGGTCGCACACTTCGACCATTCAGTGTGAACGATTTAGGTCTCGTTGAATTACGCGCTTCTCAAGATCCGGATGAGCACTCGCCCCACACTCCTAACCCAGCTGCATCTCCAAATTCGGCAGTTGAACATGCTGTCCAAACCTCACCGCTTACGCCTGCCCAACGTCGCGCCGCCATCGCTACCCAGACATCCCGCAGCCCTCAGACACAACGCCTAGTGACCGAGTCAGACAAGTCATTGGTACCATGCCATAGCCATCGCGAACCTACAGCATCTTACGAACACCAATGCCCTAAACCTCGTCATGCATACTCCGCCCCACCTACCCCGCTTCCACACACACCCCTAATGCCACTAGGATTCGAAGCCACGTTAGAGGATTACGTTCCATACGAATGGCTCATGCCATATTATACACCTCCTAGACCATAACCCGTACAATCCGTTCCAGTAAATAGCCAACCTCCTCTAGAACCTGCACCGACACCAAAACCTAAGCCTAAACCACGACGGAAGCCATTCAAACTCCCACACCGACTAGTGAACCAGTATCATCCATAAGCTCTGAAACCACCTCACCTGAAACCATTAATTCCCCCACACCAACACATCAGTGGGCAATTCCACCCCTATTGTCACCCCTAGTGGAACATGGAACCGAGGTCCCACAGGTGCCATCCTTTGGTCGATGAACCACCCGAAGACAAAACGAGCAAGCACAATGGGAATGGGAAGTGGAAGAAATAAGGAGGATTAGAGAGGAAGCCGCCCGTACCCGAGGAGAAATACAGGACGCAATCGAATTGATGGAATACTTAAGGGGATCTCCCGTACAATATACCCCCTCGGAAGCTCAAATAGCAGCCGACGGAATTGTAGGAGAATTTATCGAGAGCCTAGGTCGACAACGTGAAACAAGTGAACAAGGCACAGGTAAACAAAGCCGCCCTTCCGAGTCTTCGGAGGTAGGTCGACCTAAACGATCACGACCACGGACTGCAGTTAAGGAAAAGGAGACAACATCAACCATTGGCGACTCAACCAAGGGCTCCTCTACCGGGAGGAAGGGAAGAACGCCGCCGCGCAGCGCACCCTCCACCCTCAAGGGAGTTCTAACTCAACCAGTGCGCACTAAACCACGTGGACAGACCCCAGCCAGAGCTGTATCACACGTGAGCTGGGAAGATGAGGAGGACGAAGCTCCCCTTAGTCAACTTTTACAGGGACCCCGTCGAAGGCCCCACTTCGAACTCGACTATCCGACTGATGAGAGTGAGGGGTCTCCTGAATTGGGACCCTCTTCATACCAAGTCAAGGAGACGAGAGAACCTCCCCAACCTACTCGCCGACAGCCCCTTAGACAGGCCAATGACCGCTGTCGCTGGTACGGAGAATATATACCATATGGGAAAGAGGCTCGAGTCGTAATACCGCGCCTCGTCACCCACAAATTTAGAGCCCCAAACCCCTGCTCCAGCTCGACGGACTATACCTTTCGCTCCACCGACTCGACATATTGACCCTGTTATGCCAATGAATCCCACATCTGGCAGTGCTCGTGCTCGGCACGACATGTTTGAACCTTTTAGGGACTTATTTGACGAACAGGACATCGAGGACATGCTATCTGCACATCCGGACTTGGAACCAGACAAGGACAACAGACAACAACAATTACGACCTGAAGATCTTAGATTGGAGGTAGTTCGGCCTCCTAGGCAACCTCCCCGTGAGGGACGGTTGTAACGCCTACGACACTGAAACCACCAGCCCCGAAAACTCGAGCCCCCGCCGCAAAATCTCCGTCAAAGAGCCGCCACTAATGGCGATGATTATTGCAGGAATCATCGGATCAAAGAACTCAACGACATGGAACAACTACCACAGCCTCGTGTGCCATATTACACGATCAACTATGCTGCCCCAATCGAAACTTTCCTGTCCAAAGGCACACGATAGCCGGAACTTTCGAATATGGCTCCGCTGGGCCAAACAATAACACAATATCCCATCGAATATGCTTCAACCGAACAAGGGTATCAAGTCCTCGTCACGTACTTGTTCGATGAGGAGCAAGAAAAACGGGATATTTCGGCCCTGAAACTGGGAGTTCGAGAAGTCAAGGTCATCTACCGCCGGAACAAGCAAAAGTTCCTAGACCCGGAAACAACCGAGCGCCTCCGCCCGATACTCCCCCACCTCAAGCGGACGGTGTCGTGGAATAACACAACCAAAGAGCAACTGATGAATGTCACTAAACTATATCGAAATCCTGTTTGCAATTGGGTTGACGTCTTGAGGTCGCGATATAGATTGGAGACGGCCGTGATGATTTGGCGAATCTTCATGCGATGGTGACGAGGCTGAGAATTTGGGTACGTGACTAATTGATTACCAAATTGTATGATCGCTGATGTTAATGTCGATTGTCAACTTTTACGTTGTCGATGTTAGTGGCTGATGAAACGCAATATTTGTCATCAAAGTCAAGCTCGCGGACGTGCTGATGTCGATGATATTGTTCAACGTTGATGCTGGTGAAGATGCTGACTATCTCCGTAGATGCCGTTGAACTAGTAATGATGTTGGTCAGAGTCAATAATGTTGACGTTTACAGTACTACTGATTATCGTCGCCGATATTCCTGATGTTGTTGAGGATGATATAACGATCAGAGACGGTGCTACTGTCAATGAAGATGTTGAAGTGATGATCACTGTGACGAATACCAGATGCGTTGATCATTAAACCTTTTATTCCATTGGCACGTAATACAGATATTATACAATCCTGAAAAAGATTCACGCAACATTAGAGGACGCCCTAGGTAGAGCTTGCAAGTTCTACGCTTGGGCGTCCACATCTTCGGCATCGCAGATAGCATCCGCTCGTAGACGTCGGTGATCTTCGGCATTGCACCCTACAATAAAAGGTACAGGCAGCAGCAGCAAAGCTCTAGTCGGATAAAGCAACACGCGAATATTGGCAATATTTGCGACACTCCCGACGGAGGATTGTTACGTCGATGGGACTTGTAAGATGAATTGCATATATTGATGTTGAAATTGAATATCGATAGGAGTTTGAATATCGATGTTGACTGAATGATGGGTGTTGCTATATCGTCAAACGTTGATCACCAACAAGCTTATCCAGAATATCATTTTCTATGAGAACAGCCATTCTTGTGACATTGGTAGGGGTTGTCGTGGACGAGTTGTTTGATGTGTATGATTGAAAGATGTCGAAATCTAGATCGGCCTCGTCGAAGCCGTCGAAAGGCAGCTCGTCGTCATCGTCTGAACGGTTCACTTCATCAGCTACAGGCGGTATCTCCAGTGGATACAAGTGGGATACCGAGCGTCTTATAGTTTGTCGGTTAGGTAAGCAAACATCAGCTGACCTAATATTGCCATCGCTTCCGGTTATTAAAGCGTCTACTCGAACCATTTTCCAAACGCCTCTTGGGGCGTCCGGGTTCTTGACCAAAACGATCTCGTTCACAGCCGGAGGGACGCGCAATCGATTTTTGTTTTGACGGTGACTTGTTCGTTGATATTCTCGTAAGGCGACCAGATAGTTATCATACCAGCACTTCCAAACGTAGTCCAGTCTCCGTTGTTTATTTTTCCAGTATCGGATGAAATTCTTGCCTTCTTCACCGCCCGTAGGACGCGTTGTCGGGTCGATTTCAGGCGTACCAGTTTGTAATTCAGTCAGAAAGTCACACGGGCGAAGAGATAAGGCCGAGTTGACGTCACTGTAAACGTAAGTTAGCGGTCTACTGTTAACTATAGCTTCAGTTTCTACCATTAGCGTAGTGTATTGATCCCAAGGCAAGAGTTTTCTTCCAACTGCTGTTTTGAGCGTAGTTTTCACAGCACCAACGAGTCGTTCATAAAACCCCCCTTGCCAGGGGGATAGCTCGGTAATATGCTTCCATTTGATACATTTGTCGGTTGTGTACTGCTGTACAGCCTCGCTGTGCATTACATTGTTCCATGTCTTTGAAAATAGATTATTTGCCAAACGAAACTGGGGTCCATTATCGGATATAATTTGTTCAGGACACCCGCGGCGGGCAATAAATCTACTGATGCATTCGATGAAGCATTGCGCAGAGCAATCGGATACGGGTTCCAGGTGGACAGCTATAATCGCCATGCAGGTAAATAAAGATATCCACATTTTGCACAAATTTCTGGAAAGTTATAAATATTCTTATAAAAGTTTTGTATTAAGTTAAAGTTTTATATAAATTTACCAGTAAACAAAGTAACAAATCATTATAATTAAATAAAATTTTATATCAAATTCGGCCCCAAATATGATCGGACTGTGGCCGATAAGATTATTTGCATTTAAGATCAGAAAACGGGGTCAAATCGCCCCGAAAGTGCTGAATAAGCACTTTAACGGCTCCAAGAATTCAAAAGTTCGAAAATTTATAATTCGGTATAAAAGCAGAGTTGCAAAAACTCTGCAGAGTTCAGTATGAGTTCGACAGCGCAGAGTGCGGTCGGTTTGTAGACCGGCTCTGGCGCTCTTCATCTTCAGTACTCGTCGTTTTCGTTTAGCAATTGATTCTTATTACTTGGCTTTCATTTTGGCTTGGCGAATGGATGGACGCGCGCGATGGACGTCGACCGTTGGAACGAAGGACCGTAAGTGTGGACAGGGAGGCGTATAGGGTATTCGTCTAGTCCTGATAGGTAGAAGCAAAGTCACTCGCTAGCCCAAAAACATTTTGGTTGAAAGCATTTTGGTTAAACAAGACATTTCGATTGGCAGTCCGAATCATCCGCAGTCATGCCACATCATTCTTGTCAAGTATTTTTCCGATGGCTTTACGCAAGATTTTCCTAATTTTATTGTTTTCTTTGGACGCGAAACCGTCCGTCGATTTTGAAGCTTTATCAGTAGGAATTCCTTAGCGTTTTTGGACTACGTTACCGTAGGAACCCAGTCGAATTTTATCCATAAGGCAACGATACCATGGGCAATGTCCACACGATAAAATTTTGTATTGAACCACAGCCAGACACACTGATTCAATGCCCCGTGAGCGAGATAACTCACCTAGGCAAATTTGGCATATCTCGCGAATTACCCCAACAAATTGGTTAAAACTTTACCCGGATTTCTAGGAGGATCCGAGCGATCGATTTAGCACCTAAAGTGTTCAAATATCACGTCGGGATCATAAACCCGATGACCTTGAAGGGGCTCGCCCCCGCCAAAATAGAACAGTTAAAGATTTCAAGATTTACTCCAGGAATTTTTTTAGGACTTTGACAGTTTCTTCGTAATGCTCTCGGTTAATGAATGTACTTATAAAACCTGTCGATTTCACTTCGGAACCCTAAACCCGACGACCCTAAAGGGGCGCCTTCCCACCAAAATGTGAAAATTTAAATATCTTAGGATCTACTCCAAGAATTTTGCTGAAACCTTGGCAGTTTCTTCGTAGCACTGTCTACTAGCGAATAGGACTTCAAAACATATCGATTTCGAGTCGGAATTACAAACTCGACGGCCCGATAGGGGTCCGCCCACACCTAAAACTTCAATTAGTTATAACTTAAAATTCCCTCCAGGAATTTCGGTGATTTTTCTGTACAAACAGAGGCCCTTTAGGCCTTCCCTTTGAGCCATTAAGCCCGGCAAAGCCGTGGCTCATTTAAAAATCATGAAAATTATGGACTCGGGCAGAGCAAAGTCCGCCCAGGGTCGACACAAATTTCACAGAACCTTTTACCTTGTGCAGTTTTGTATGCAGCTTTGTAAGTTGGTTTTGGTTTTGCCTTTTTCTGAGTCTCTCTCTGAGTATATATAGTGATAATCGATAATACAGCACGAAAGCCGTCGGAGACTTGAATCTCCGATATACGGCCGCTGCAACGAAATTATCAAATTTACCAAAGTTGGTAAATTTGTTAGTAGTGGCAACTATTTTTGAGTAACAAAATTGACGATGTCGCTAGACGCGATATCGGGTCTATCGGGTCTTGGCCCGACCGACCACTTTTTGTGAGGACCATTGACCCGGTCCTAGCCAATTGTCAAACTAGGTCGAACCCAGCCCCTGTGCAAAATTTCACAGAGAAAGGCTGGCAAATTAGTAAGATATTGCAAACTATAGGTTCTCCCCAGCCCCTACCGTTTTGTACTCAACAACCTCGGTCGAAAACTAGAAAACCGAGCGATCAAAGGATAGAAATCGAGTGTAACTCGGTTAAGAACATTGTTACGGTTGTCCAGACAACCGGGGCCTCCGCTTATTGACTTTGTCGCTTTGTCGAGTAGGAACTGTCACAAATCTCACTGAAACTTTAGCTTTAAACAGAGCCCTTTTCGAGAGCCTTCCTTTATAAATGAAATAACCGCAGGTTTCATACTTTTCGAATTGTGTCGATGGCCCTTGCGGCATCGCCGCGCAGTTCTAGTTTTAGTAGAAGTTGCACGCTTCTGAATATAATTTTAACTCCCTGCAAAAACGCCCGGTAGTCGGCATAAAGTTTGGATAATAATAGCATACAACCACTCATTTGGCATCGGTTAATTAGACTCAAGGTAGCGTCTAACGTCAGTTAGAAAATGTCGGTGCTCGCTTACTTTACCGGGACCCATGAGCCACTCATTAGACAATTCATCCAGCCCATGTTGACACCCATTTGGCTCATATTCGAGGACACGAAAGTCCATTTTTGTAGTTATTTAAGCTCCAAACGAGCATGGATCTAGGACTAAATTCAGTATCGTTATTGTTTCGCTTGAAAGAATAATTTCCTAGGATTTTGGAACCAAAACTAAGCCGCCCTCGCCTTGCAATTGGTAGTATTATACCTTATGGTCACCGTCAACATGTATGTATGCATGCGAGTAGGAAAAATTTTGTACTGTACCACTGTCGCACCATAGAATTCAGGAGTCGTACCGATGAGCAATCCATAATCTTGTCATGGTATTAATAAGTATCGTTGTTGTATTACGTTGTCGTAGGTTAACCTCATCGCTACTAACCGAGATTATAAATAACCGATTATCATGTACTATAGTCTCGTGATTAGAATGAGCAAGATGAAGTCTCGCAAACGTACCGTTGTACGCTCTACCCCGCATATCTTGTTTCGTTTCGGCCTTTCGCTTACCTGAATCTATTGTTGTGTCGGAGTACACTCTCTGTTAGCAAACGTTGTACCGAGCAAGTAGTTAGTTTAATGGCGCCTCTTTTATCGATAACTAACCGTAACACTTACCGGTATTGACTTTTGATTTGACCCACTGTTTTTCATGAGTAAGGTAAGCGCAGCTGTCATTAGAAAAGGCTTCACAGTATATGCCGTGATTTGACTCAGCTGTGGGAGTTCTGTGAAAAAGGCGATGACTCCGCGACCCCCCCAATTGATGCTATGCTCATTCTCTTGTTAGCGTACCGTATCCGCGACATAATGCTTATTGTATTCGCCCGTACAATACGTGTCTGTCTATACACCCATAATTTTGCGACTCATCAATAAATGCTCACTGAGAACCCAAGTTGTTCAAGTGTATTGCTGATCTGTAGTAGCGATAGGTATTCAAAGGGGTTTGAAATCCGTCACTCCAATCGATGATCCACTTTCAGGATTGACACGCGCATAGAAGCAGCAAACCTTAGCGTGACTCGCCGATTACAACTAAGTTTGTTAATTATGATTGTTATGTAAGTACGACTCATGCGACTCAATTAGGAAAAACTTACAGCTAACGCTGAGCACCCAAAATAGGAAACCACACGCGCGAATCCGACGTTAAACGTCTAGGGATTTGTCGGACCCTAGTGGGGGCCACTGGCTAAATTAAATAAACTAATCGTTTCGAGAAAGTGGGAATTAATTTTGATCAAGCCTAAATACCTAAAATTTCACACTTCCCGGGTTAAACGTGGATAGGGAATAGCGGTCTGGTCTCTTTGGCCTGTGAGCAGGTGACGGAGCCACCCTCCCTGGGGACCTCAAAGGTAGTACCTCGTAGACTACGTGCGCAACCCGTCCGGCAGGATCAGAACACATCCTGTGAAGCGCTCCTGCGGCTTGCTAAGCTCCGTAATTTCTTTGGCCTGACCCGAATAAAAGAAAGTTTACCCAATAGGTCCGCCCTTGAAGTCACGATAGCCGGGGTCGTATGGGCATTACGTCTGGGAAGTGCGTAATGCAGCAGCGTCACGTCGATTTTATTGCATCAGCAAAAGTTGCCCCCAGTCAAAATCTACTATTTTGGACCATTTTTAGAGTTTAATAACACCCGATCCAGCGGTAGTACAAATGCCTCCCTTAGTTTACCATAGTTCTTCAGCTGAACCACCACCAAAACTCATCAAAATTTACCGGGACCTTCAACTGGTAAATGTTGAGCGAGTCAAATTGGCAGAAAATTGCCCCTGATAACTATATATCATTTTGGACAAAATTGAACATTTGTTACTAAACATCCACACGTCGGAGGAATACCCCTCCGGAATTTTTGGACAGCCCCATAAACGGACTATCCCGTGTAGTAATTAATTTAAGGAAAATAATAACATTGATTCGGAAAAGTACTACTAAACGCAGTACAAATCGCCCCCTTAGAGCATAAAATGTGTGCCGATTTTAGATCGTTATTGTCAGGCCATACTCAGTCAGACACATGCCACTATCTCTCAATTTATAGTCCCATGATTGCTCTAGACATTTCACAACTAAGGATTACACAATCGCTCTTATTTCCCCAGATACATCAACGCTCACTACGCACCGAAATCTTCAAATATTACCGATCATTTTAGTGTAAATTTAGACCCTCCTGGCCGGCTCAATCATAGTTGGAGAAATGCCCCTCCAAAGTTCTAGGTAAGGGAACATCTTAGCTTCATAACGTGTTCATTAGCTTTGGTCCCCTTAGAGGGTCGGTCAGAAAATCGACAGGCAAAGTCGGCACAAAATAATTATCTCTTCTAGGAGTCACACAGAAGTTGACTCCTTCTCGTCATAGCACTCTATAAGGAAACTGTGGAATGCCTCTGGGCATTCTACTTGGCGAGATAACTAGCCCGGGAGTTCTCCCTGGCTAACAAAAAGTAGCATTGATGATGTGAAATCCTGCTCAAACGTATCACTTGCGCCCCCCCAAGCCTTTAAACACCTTGTAAAATATCAACATCACGCTAGTCCGTGTTTCCACAGCCTCATGAAACAACTCTCGCTATCAAAATATTCCATGTGGATTAGCCTGAGTATCTCCTCAAGCCACTCAAAAATGCATGGAGAAAAGTAAACGCAAATTGCCTCCAGGATAATGACCCTCGTTGTAGGTTTATTCAACCGAGGTTACCGATTTCGTGGATAATGGTCAATCCGACCAACTGAGGTTGCATGGGACATATTGGCCCGGAGACAACTCCAGGCCATACAAAAAGTGGTGACGTCGTTTGAATGGAACCGTCGTTGACCACTAAGTCTCCTCAAATACTACGCTCAGATAAACGTGTAGTAGAATCTTAAGCTTACCTGAGTCATTACTCTCATTGAGTACTGGTCCCTCATTACATGGTCCCCATAGGATCATTCGGACTTCCATAAGAATAGGTTAGGTAACCGACTGAGAACGCTCCCAGCCGCACAAAAATTGGAAGTCACGCATTGAGAACACAGCACGCCCTTTCGGGCCTAGGAATTCTTTGTTAATAAAACTAGGTCACTCCCAGATTCGGTATTTAACCTTACCACTGCACGCTGCGGTGGTAACCTAAACCAACAGGAATAAACTTGCTAATAGGATCGGTTAAAAGTGCTAAACTTTAGTTCTGCCCCCGAAACCTGATAGGCTTCTGTCGTTAGTGCGTTCTGTCCATCGGCTCGACAGCCGGGAAGACGAATGCACTCATGATTTAAATGTTCATACAAAAATTAAGTAGGACATTGTACCCCCGTCTTCGCCCCAGCGATGAAAGCCGACTTATTCCATCTTATCCGCCCTAGGAAAACAATCTGAACAAATCGCCCGATATTAAGCCCAAAATAAACGCCCCCATCTAAAATTTTTCCAAGACCCCGCACAAATGGGGACGATATAAAAAGGGGGATACGGCACCAGCCTCTTACCCGAGCCTCGAGGGCTCAGAACTATCTAGGAGCGTAATCTTTGTCGCTCCGAGTAAATGAACGCATTACGATACAGGTTCACGCAAGTGCCGCGATTCAACCCTTCGCGTACCGTAATACAAGCCCCAGTCGCGCCTTTATCTATAAACCCGAAACACAGGACAGCAATATTAAATTGCCCTGTTTCGTTTAGTACACAGGTAATGGGAAGGATATAGTGCAAACGAGGAGATACTCTGCTTCCCTAAAAACGTCCCCAGAAACACAAAATATCCCAGGACATCGACCCGAACAAAAAGGGGTGCGTCCAATGCCGCTCCCCTAACGAGCACCGACTCAATGGTAAGTTAGAGTTGAAATATCCATTTTTGTGGTCCAGTGGATCAGCCTCACCGTGAGGCGTTATACCAAGCGATCGATATGTCCCCGAGATACCAGGGTATCCTCGAGGATTTGTTCCAGATTCGCGGGACTGAAATATCGGATTTACCACGGTTAAGTCCTCGTCGGCCAGTATCACTAAGAAGGGGAAAATCTTTTGATCCCCAGCGGCCACCTCCTAAACTTCCGGATACCGAACGAAGATAACGCCAGCGACACGCAAGCTTTTAACATTGACCAAATGACAAACAATCAATTTCCCCTAGGATGCTACTTAATCTAGGATAGTGATCAAATTTTCTTTTCAAATTCAGAGGCCGGGGACGTTACCCCGATTGGTCAAAAATGGCTACACGACCTGAAATAATTAGCGAAAGCGAATATGGACACTCGGAAGCGGTTGAAGACCGGGGGATGTCCAATCACCTGTTTGATCTAAATATTAAACTCACGGGATGCCACCCCATCAAGAGTAATGGTCACGTTCATCTTAAACTTTATAGGTCGGAGACATGCTCCGACCGTCCAGAAATTGCAAAACCATCTGATATCGAATACGGTGGTCAGTGATCCAATAGCGCTGAACACTGTAGGCAGTGCACTATTTTAATAGTCGTATTGAAATATCAGGTTGACAGGATAGGAGTTGAGCTCTGAATAGTGGTCATTGTTTGATTGCTCGTAATTTAGCGCCTCGTAGAGCGAACTCAATCTAAGCTATTACTGCCCGAATCCAAACATCGATGGAGTTCAGTGCAAAGATACCTAGAATGTTGCACCTACCCATCGGCACGAGCGAAGTCACCCACAAACCCTCTATGACAGGATGAGCAGTTTTTACAGTAACGGATTTACGTTTAATGAAAGGTATGGGGTATGGAATGGTGCAACCCTCGCCGTTTAAATTGTCGCGTTGGTCTAAGCTAACACTTCTGCAGCTTCCACTCACTCGCTAACAGAAACCCAATTCATTAACGCGCCGGATTGCACCATTGTAGACTCTGTGGCCCGAGATGCATGTTGTGCCCCCAAGGCACTCACGGATCAAATACACCGTGCAAACATACGATCTGTCAAGCACGTAAGGACACTAACCGTGGCCGTATCAATTATATAGGCGTCCGGCAACCGGGAAACCTACTAGGGAGCTATAGTTCATACATTACTAGTCGAGTGTCGGATAAAAGTCCCAGTAAAAAGGCCTCTTTAGGTGAATGAATTCTAGGATCAAGGAATTCCATGAGTCGTGATAAGCGATCATGTATGTTGTCCCATACGGATATGCACAACCAAACGGGCGGGGTGCGAACACACCGTGCGAAGCGCGCCTGCGGCCTGCTAAGGTCCATAGCTTCTTAGGTCTGACCAAGAGAGAACCGCTAAACATAAATTAGTCTGTTACATACATTTTAATTTGAAAATGTATGAAGAAAAACACATTGGTGATGAACGTGTGGAAATGGCACAGGACGGCGGGGCAATTTAGATGGCCAACAGAAACTAAACAGTCGGCACAGCAATGGCGTTTATGACAAAATGTTTAAGGCGTGACTTTATCACCACCCTTCAGAATAAGAATCCAATAACTTTATTGACAAAACATCACATGTACTAGGTATAAGCGCCTAGCAGCGAACGATATAGGCTGTATGGAAACATATAAAGGTGAAATCTAGTGCCAGTGAAATAACAGTAGCTAATATAGCCTGGAATCTTTGGTATTGACAACTCATATTTAGTGTAACAGTGTCTACAATTGAAATCTTACGACCTTATGTGGTTCGCGCTACATACGGACCAGCGAAAAACGAACTTAAAGTTTTTGTTTCCCAAAAATATTGTTGTTGTACGTCTCCCAAAATAGCAATAACGTAAGTATGAATTTTTATAAATGTAAAACGGCATACTAAAACATACTAAATGCAATTTTAGATTCACTGGAGCAGCATCTTATAATCTAAAGATAAATATATATCTCTTCAATCCTTACATAAAATATTATAATCACAATGGAAATATAACAATATAACTCATGACGCCTATGGAGTCAAGGGTACCTCATGATATATATAAAATGCTTAACGAATGGAACAATGTCTCATAATTTACCGGCCCACATGCGTCGCATAAAAACTATAGCAATTTCCGGACACGGTGCGTTTACAGACATTAAACGTTCTGGGCCATGAAGAATAATTTTACAAAAAAATAGCTGCTTTGAACGGTGAATTTTTAAAATAGGCTGTCCACCTGGTTAACCAACTGTGCGGCCAATGTACATTTTGCGATCATGTTACTCCAACGCCCGTGGGATATTTGTCACGTAGATACAATGCCGTGCAAAGATGGGTGTCAAACACTTCAAACTAACTGCAGCAGCAGCGGAAAAATCCGTTTTTTGTGACCTACAACCAAAACGATTATCGTTTCATACACAACTACGTTACACACAATAATTGCTAAGACTATCATAAAAGATAGATGTTGTTGAATTTGCTTAAGCAGCTTTTAAACAAGTATTATGCAGTTGTTCCTTAAAATGCTACCCGATTTATACCGGCGTAAAAAAACAAGTCTCTAGTGAAAGATTGTTATGAGGCAACGGTTAATTTATTTAAATATTGTATTGCTTCTAATGATACCGACTGCACCTATACACTTTAAAATGATTTCAATGTAGTGGCACGTGTCATGAAAATCTACTACTGTGTAGTAGGACTAAGAAAATCGTGTAACTTCCATAATAACATCGCAACAAACATGTTAAAACACTGGATATAATGTAAGTAACTGTCCACACACATGATTATCGTCTGTCCAGAATACAGCTATAATAGTAACAGTCAACCGTTAAAAGCATCAATAGCGACATAAATTTATCAGTTTAATCAAATTGTCCATATCCTCCTCGGCCACCTCTTGGCAAACCACCCCCACGCTCAAATCCACCTCCGCGACCGCCGCGAAAATCTCCGCGGGCTCCTCGGAATCCACCACCTGAAATTTACAATAATCAAGTTACTACTTACTGGTTCCAACATCGTGGGATCATGTCACACCGTAGCTATTTCGCGCAACATTAACGGTATCCTAAGGTTGTAATGCGGCGTTCACGTTATAATGTCCCCGCTGTTTGGAACTTTTGACCCCCTGTAGTCGCGACCCTACCGTATAGACAGTCAGGGTGACACCCATACTGTATATCAAATGCCGAGGGTGTACGACACACCCTTAGCTACTACATTTTTTCTAGACAGTGTCGTACACACCCTTAGCTACCGATTTGGCGCGAATTAACTATAACGGACACCGTCTGTAGATAATGCGGTTTATTAGTCAACTGTCCTGTGGAGTTTTTCCTAAATTCTCCATATTTGTATCTAGCCCATATGAACATTGCTCAAATAATTCCAAACACTGTCAATAAAACTGCCAGAAGACACGGTGTGCCTGACACTGTCGGTAAGCGGTAATACGCGTAACTAGCTACCGTTGAAAAAATTTATTAAAAACATGGGGGTGTCTAAGACACCCTGTTGTCAACAGTGTGTCTGACACTGTGTGGGGTACATAGGTTCCAAACGTTGGGGACATTATAACGTGAACGTCGCATAAGACAGACAGGCTACAAACATTTGCGTACGGGAATGAACATTGAATATTTTCAAATTTAAAGAGGATCATCGAATAACCTATTGAAACGGAGCGAGCTGTGCTTCTTCAAAGCGCATCACCACTGTTTGCAGTTTTTATCAGACCGTGGTTTCCGAGCTATGACCTAAAGGTTAAACAAGTTATGCATGAGTAAACTTAAGATGACCCCGCCAAACCATCCTATTTTCTCATTACCGACATCAATTCGCAAACCCTTGTTACGGAAAACAGCCTTAATTTCATTCGGTCTTTCGCTAACCGAAAATTGGTAAAATCAAATCAAGTGCCAGAAATTAGACATTGTGTTCGAACAGAATTTTGTCGATTTCAGTTTGCACAAATTCTGTTCCCTAATGCATTATTATTTAAATTTGGATTATATAGTGTTCGCGATTATTTAATGCAAAAGTGATGCCACAATCAATTCATTTTAATTAAAGTTTTATATAATTTTCATGCTCAACATAACAATTGTAAACATTATATACACTAGGATAATCACGAAAATAACTAACCACTATTAACTCTACGACGAAATATATCTATATCATCATAATTGTCGATCACTCTACGTGTGTCTTCACTATTTTTGTCTACCACTAATACCGAGCCTTGATTTTAAGTTTAGTCGCGCATTACTGTAACCAGATTGCAGGGCGTAGTGAAACATAGCTACACCTATGCCAATTAGTTCGCGATAGCATACGCGATATGATGTGAATACCACACAATACCGTACAAGTTAGAACAAAACTAACACCGGCAATAAGTTACCCATGCATGAAAACACCTAAGTGAAACTTTTCAGCCGCCCAGTACGTCAGAACAAATTTTCGAATTTTGGGTCGTGGAACCGCGAGAGTGCCATACCTAAACCCCCGGAGTCTTAATCGAAAAACAAAAAAGGCATCGGCAGTAATCATTTTACTAAGAAATAAAACCAACCAGAGAAAAAATTCAAAATTTAAGATAAAAATAACCTTGCTTGCGTGAAGAGCACTAAAATGGGGTAAAACACACCCTCATTTTAACCTATGACCTCGGAACCATACCTCAAATCAAAAAACACTCGAGGATGTATATGGTACATCGGCTATGCCGATTCGTATGAGCCGAAGTTCATGAAAATCGGTTAGGCGTTACCGAGTTATGGCCGATCACACACACACAGACGGAATTTAAAAGATTTCACCGCTGAAACCCACATCTCCACTACGTTACACTATGCTCTGAAAATAAAAGTGAAATTAAAATACTTTAACAAATTATGTTTTTCCTTCTTGAGGATGGAGGATTGTATTCTAGGGTTATTTAACGAGTGTAATATGTGTAACGGTCTGTTGTGCCAACAGGAGCTTTGTGAGGTACCTCGCAATGCCCGCCCGCATAGACAACATTAACAGCAGCACCAGTGAGTACAGAGTACAGACTAGCACGACTAAAATAGAGCTAAACTACGGGCGATGCGTATAACGCCCTGTTAGTCCGGACTACGTCACCAGAAATCGAGCGACCAAACTAGCGGATCTTTAGGCTGCGCCGAACCAGAGAGGACAGAGTCCGAACTAGTCGCGGGCAGTAATACTCGTACGCAGTAAGCCAGAAAGGACTGAATCCTATCTAGCCGATATGAAATAATATTAGATCGATGGCGCTGCAGCCTGTAATGTATAAGCAAAGAATTGACGATCACGATAGTGCAGTGCAACACATGAAAAACAAGGATGAAGCCACTTTTATTCTTCGAAATGCTTCTACAAACACGCTTTTATACCTCCAACAATATTAAAAAAACCCTACAATTTAACCACAAGTTTTCGTCAAAACATATGAATACGCCTACTAACAACCTCACATTGTTCTTAATGTTTATAGTTAGCACAATTTCCGAAGCCACAACAAAACGCAAATGTCAGCGCCTTACATAAGGAAACACGATACCACTCAATGTAACAAGACAACCTAATGCGTGATTCACGGAGAACTGCGTGCACGAACTGCACACCGTAAGCTATTGTTGCGACCATATAGCAAGCAAAGCTTTTGTCATGTCATTGGCTTATGAAATACATTGTGCCTTCAATAGCACAAACTGGGAATATTGTTCTTACAATAATGTTTGTCTCCATTGCACAACAGCAGTGCCATCGAATTATTGCAGCGTAAAACTATTGCTATTGTAGCAACAATACAATTCTTGCAAGAATCGTTGCGACAATAGTAATTTTACCACATGGTGACTACCGTTCAAAGATATATTATTATAGTGACATTAAGTTTATGCTTTCACACGCTAACCGCTTGCGTAATGCAATAACGCTTTATACGACTATTATCGTGGCTTTAGAAGCAAGGTATTAATTTAATATAATAAAATATAATTGCTATAGATAGCATGTATTGCAGCAAAACTAGGCAATATTCAATCCATAAGTATGAGCTGGTTGCAGAACACACATTTATATATCACACGTATAATGCTACTAATCGGATAACACAAAATATGTCACAAATATATATTTATGCTTCAAACATTTAAATCCTGACAGCAAAATTATTGTCATCGTAAGAAATTACATAAGATATATATATACATTTTTGTCATCGCAACTACACTGGTATATGTATTCATTCTAATATATATTTGGTAATGTATACGTTTTATCCCGCAGCCATTGGATTGTAACGTTGTGTGTTTGAGCCAGTATGACTCATAATTACATCCGTCTCAGGTCGGTAAATTGAGTAGCATACGTGCGAACATGACCGATTTCGAAGACACCACTTGTGGGTTCAGTTACAACTCTTTCAGCTACAACTACAGCTAACGTTTTACTCTATTATATTGATTTCCTATGCTGTGTAAGTTATGAGCACGTCGAAATGGAAATTTTACAATTGACATATACGCTATAGAGTCCCAGCAATAGAACCAGCGGGGCTTGTACGAACAAATACAGAAACCGAGTGACACGATTAAATGATATTATAAATGCATTACCACTGATTTAGTGCCTACGAAATTTTCTTTCTCTATAATAGTAAAGCACCATTTTCAGCATGTAAAATTTCTCTGTTATATTCTCTAGATGTTACCAATCATTATATATTTAATTTTAGCGCGGAATTTCATAGTATATACATATTATATTATCGAATATATAACGTACATAATATGCTTTAAATATACATCAAACTACGATGTGCAGTTCATTGAGTTTTGAGAATGGAGAGAGACCTTTGTGCAATTGTTCTAGGCAGTTAATTAACGAAACAGATGTCAGAATGCATTTGTTTTATAGATATTAACTGTTCAACACTGCAATTTTATCATTCCTTTAAATGTTTCAATATACACAGGAAATATAACGTAAACAAAACAAACAAACACAGTGGCTATATAATTACGCTTGATTGCATTATGTATAACTACACTTCAGGCAGCGATGAAATCATACATGGGCGAACTCCGAGACTTATGGGGATAGCGGGTGCTTCGAAGGGGGTAGGTCGTCGCCAGAATAGTGCTTACGTGATATACCGCATGAAGCAACAGCTGCAGCATTGTTTATTAAAATAAGCTGAATCGAAATTATTTCTAGGATACCGTATTGCACAGGTGTCGAAGATCCGTCGGCTGGGGGGGGGTAGATGGTCTCACCGGGGGCATTTCTAAAATTTTCAGGAACGCATTTTTTTAG
>JASANE010023412.1:0-14577 GCA_030248225.1 Trileptium ribeirensis
AAGGGTTGCCGAGTTATGAGCAACAATGGCCCATTTTACTACAACCTGCTACAAGCTACATTTTACTACACTGCTACAAGCTACATTTTACTACACTGCTACAAGCTTCGGGCTCGCTTCACCCCTAAGCTAAACTGTGCTAGATATACGTTTGCGTATCGGACTGTTGAGACCTGGAACCGGCTACCCGGGCAGGTGGTAATGGCACCGACACATAAAATCGTTTAAAACGAATTTGCACACGTCTCGCACGCTGCCGAAGCTATGATACCGTTGTTGCTGCCGCTGCGTTATCATTGCAGATACGAATACTCCACTTGGCCATTATGCTCAGCCGATTCACTTCGGCTAGCCGTTGTCGCCCAAGTCTCTACGCCTTGTTCTCTCGTAGAACACATGACAATGGCAGTTCAGATGCGGGATTTAGCCATGTACCCCGTTTGACCTCCTGTGGTGGGATCTGGGTGTGTCGAATCGGAATAAAACCTCCAAAAGGCACATCTAGAGTATTGTAGCTTTCACATGAGCCCTCACACGTCCATATCGGTTTGCGTTGAGATAACGAAGTCCTGTTTACAGAGAAAAAATAACCGGACGCTCACCTTTTTCACCGTAGAGCGGTCTAGTGAGAATTCTTCGATTCCGAAGCTACAGCTTCTCCATTTCCGAATACAATACAAAATTCGATGTTACTGCTCGGGTTTCGACAATTTATCACGAAATCTGAAGTAAAATGAAGTGCGGCTAAACGGAAAAAAGAAAATCCTGGAAAAACAAAATCATAAACACCACAGTTTCCCTGGTGGTACCATCACCCCAGGTAAGCTGAGAAATTTCCACAGGTATTTCCAGTTTATCCAAGGTTGGACCTGGGTGAAACGCAACTCAAAGAGCACCGGGTAAAATTTTGGTCCTGTGAAGAGGTCTGATATAG
Organism: Trileptium ribeirensis; assembly: GCA_030248225.1. NCBI lineage: Eukaryota > Metazoa > Nematoda > Enoplea > Enoplida > Thoracostomopsidae > Trileptium > Trileptium ribeirensis. Next base: position 935 of record JASANE010023412.1, read on the forward strand.
AGTGTATATTGCTCTACAATTTTACAGATTCTGTCCTGTTCTGCAATATACGTACATATGCGTCATTGAAAAGACTGCTGCAAAAAGAAAGTATGGGTTGATTACTAACACGTGCTTCTTATATATAAATTTTCTAATATATATTTCAGAAACGAAATCAAATTATGGTTTTTTCAGAAACGAAATCAAATTATGGTTTGAAGATGGTGTGCAACGAGCGCAAGAATTATTTTTCAAATTACTGAAGGAGAAGTTTGCAATTCGCGGACGTGCCGTTTTGGTGAAGTGTCAGCTGTCAATCTGTAATTATACCTAGCAGAAATTCTCTTTAAAATTAGAAGACGGTCATCAGACGTCTCCAGGATTCTGGTGTAGAGATTTTCGATTCTATATATATCAGCTATAGCTGGTATAGCTAACGTAGGACTGATGCATCTCATGTTATACACAACTATCGGCTTTTCTCTGGCCCTCAACGCAAGGCTAAATAATTGCCGATGTTATCTCAGTGAGTACATGTGCACGTATTCAGCGTTGTTGCGCACTACTGAAGTATAGATTCCGGGACTCTCCATTCGCTTAAAATTTTGCTAGGGGGATGAACCAGGGTTCCGAAGCGGGGGCGCCCGATTTTTCTAGTAGGCATTTTGCTAAGAGAACAACGATTAAAAATATCCGAAACACTGCCAACATGCTTTGGAGAGAAAAAGCTATTTTGAAGCAATTTTTGACAAAATTCGCGAAATTTTTGGCCTCAAACCGGAATTCTAGTACAAATTTTGATCAATTTTTTTGTACTTTGTACCTATTGGAAACAAAAATTTTCCAAGAGGCAGTGGACCGGCAGGACCACAAAATTTTGCCAGGGTGCTCCTGTTCTGAACCAGGGGGAACCAAAAAATGCCAGGGGGCCCCACCCCCTCCCCAGTTTTAAGAGCCCAGGGTTATTTTTCCAAAGTTTTCGGGTTATGAAAGTTTGTTTAGATAATGTCCGTAGAAGTGAAACTTCAAAATACGCGTAAAATTATATGTTTGTTATAGTTCATCATCGTTGGTTTCAATGTTTTAGAACATATCTAGATGTGTCTACCTCTTTTTACTTAACTTAAAATTTAAATCTTGTTTGATCGCACTAAATTGTTGGGTGTTACATTATTCCATCTGTATGACGAAAGCTGCGGCGCATCCCCAGGTTGTCGATGTTGCTATCTGTCAGTCTCCTACTTAACGATGTATGATGATCTCCAACGAGAAACAAATTTTGCTGGAAAGTATTGTCGTATTGGCATATGGTTACAGAAAATTCACTGCCCTTTCCGGTTTGAAGCGAAAGCAGTCACTTTTCAATTTTTGTCAATTAACATTGCAGATTTTTCCAGAAGTTATCGCAAATTCGTCCTATATTGTCATCATTTTTTTGCACATTAATGACATCGTAATGCATTACCCATGATTGTCTCATACGCTTTACTCCTGTATTTTATCTGTGTATACCTATATATCAGGTAATAGACGTGTAATATAAACTGTCTTAGGCACCATCCACTGCGTTTTAGTATTCCTGTATATAGATTATTAAGACCTTATGTAATAATACTGCCTTAGGCACCATCCAGTGCCCTTAGTATTCCTGTCGCAGAAGTACTGTTCTGCAATGCACCCAGGAACTGAGTGTGTATTGCTGAATAGTTTGTGCCAATATTATTGTCTTTTTGTCATTTAGATGTGTTTAGAAAGTCAGTCATACTACATCTTGCCTATACAAGTCCTTTATGCGCTCAGTATTTAGTAATGAAAAATCCTGTGTCGTAGAGTTGCAATTTTTCAAAATTAATAACCGGGCCTCGAATTTCTGAAAATGAATACCCACAGCCGTAACCGGAATTTTTGAAATCCAATACCCGGACCCGGGTGCAACTCTAGTCGAAGTATTGTTTAGCCGAAAACGATAAATGTACATACATATATATTATAGTTAGTGATGGGCACGGATATGGATCTTAATATCCGGATATCCGGCAAAACTGCCCGGATATAATCCGGATATGATAAAAAATGTCCGGGGGTAAGGAATTTCGCAAATTTGATCGCATTTTGCTTAGGATGTGAGGAATTCGAAATTATTGTATTTAAAGCTGGCCGATGAGGACATAATAGGCTATGAAAGTAAACGTTGACGCCATTGCAGAAAAAAAGTCAAAAAAAGTATTTTCTTCACTATTTTTCAATGTATAATAGAGAGCACAATTTTATTTCATATAGGTACATACTTGTTGCCTTAGCCCACTATTACTTTCAAAATATGAGCCATATTTTGAAATATGCAATATGAGTCAACTTTCGATGTGAATCTCAATTTCAAACCCAGAATGGAGAGGGTACGTACAGTCAGGGGCGTACCCATGATCTCGGAAAAGGGGGGTGCACCCTGGTACAAAGGTCCGAGAAGGGGGGGCAAGGAGTGTCCAACGCAAACTGAGCCAAAAATTGTAAAAATGACAACAGCCCCCTTGTGTAATTTTTTGGTCCATGGAAAAGGGGTGGCCGGGCCCCCGGCATCCCCTGTTCACGGCTTTTTTAACAGTTGGTCAATTTTCGCCAGGGGGTGGGAAAATGTGCTTGATCCCGTTTGACTACAGTGATGAACCCAACAGTCAATTGGCAATAGAAAATGTTTTAAACTGCGACGCTTCTCCATAACGACGGACCCAATAATAACCTTCAACATCTGATTGTGAGAGGGCAAGCCTAGGATGGGAGTTTCGGTTGTGGTAGCCCCCGGTTATGTGAAAAATATCAAGATTCTGTCTATTGCGTAATTTTCTGAGCGAAATAGCTGCTAGACTTTATTCTCCATGGTTGAAAACACCAAAAACAAATTTTCTTTAACATTCGCGTCAAAATAAATTGTTGCATAAGTTTTTCTGAAAAAAATGGAAAAATTGTTTTCATGAAAAATTATCAGCTTCGGACTTCTCATGCTCGACCACAACAAAAAAGTAATTTTGAGCGAGTTTCAGCGAGCTAGCTACGTAATTACGGCCGTGAGTAGCTAACGTAAGATTCGACAATGGCCGGATATCCGGAAGGCTTCGGATAATATCCGGATATGAAAACATATCCGGATATCCCCTGCCCATCTATAATTATAGTTTTATACATTACATGTTATATATAACAATATAGCCACCATCTTCTCAAAGGATGCTATTTCACACAAAGCCACGGGCAGTGTACAGCTGTAGTAGTAAATTTTAATATGTGCCACATACAAAGTTGAATTGTAGTTACACGTAAAAGGTGACACAGTTGTACCATGTTGACGAGAAAGCTTTTCATTTATTGTCATTAATGATTATTCCAGTTAATTTCACTTGATGTTAAATACTATATCATAGCCAAACCACTTGGGCGGAATTGGTACCATTCATTTTAAGGTTGCCTTCGAGCTTAACTTAAAGTCTATCCTATCTATCGTATCAGAAAAGTAGGACTAGCGTAAGGTGTTGAACTGGTGGAAGTTACGTTGAACGTCAAACATTTACATCTAAACAATACAACAGAGCATGTTTTGGGTATGTCTTGAATTCAAATGTTTCAGATGACAACGCAGCAAAGCGCTAAAATCAATACAACAAACTGTGTATAATTGTCGCTATGTTGTATATTTAGGTGTAAATGTTTGACGTTTAACGTATCTTCTACTAGTTCAACCCATTACACCAGCTCTACTAAGCGAGCATAAAATTTTGAAAATTAATTTTCTTTGACCACATTCTCAGTTAGAATGGAGGATTCTTAGATTTAGTAGCGGCTATTTTCGGCGACTATCGAATTTGCCAACATAACCATCTCATATGTGAAAACCATTTATTTTCACCTTATAATCAGTGATCAGACTGCTCTTTTTGGTGAGCATGACTATTAAAGAACATAATTTTTCACCGGATATTAAATCGAACGAGCTAGCAGCACAATGCGTGAGTAAACTTAAGGCCTGAAAGCCCTAAGTTCTAAAATTATAACTTTAGTTCTTCAAAAGCGGAAATACCTTGATAGGGCTCCTACGAAATAGCATGTAAATAACTATGTGTATAGTAACTAGCATCTGGGGGAACGGCATGATATTGCTTATTTTACTTCTTAATATAGTGCCTGGTTCTCCAAACAGGGAATGGGGTCCATTGATGTTCCGACCTATTTTCCACCCAACCCATGTCTCCATTATAAGTTTGGCCTCTCGCAGTTCATGCTCCGGGCACTTTCCTGCCACACTGAAAATAAACAAATTATTGTCCGATTTACAGTTTTCCCATTTTAGTTCAAAAACACCAAATGTTCCCGCTGGGACTGAAAGTCTCTAAAATTTCCTTTTTTCAGTAAGCATAGTCAATTGTCAAATTAGACATTTTTATTTTCTGACGGCTACAGTACTTTATGATAACCCAGTTTAATTGGGCGGTGGGATCGCCCTCCAGGTATTTTGGTTCCGGGGGACCCAGTAGTGTGTATATTCAGTATGATGATTAGTCGCGTGGGCACATTGCGGGAACAGATCCATATCACGTCATTCTTCAAACAGTTGTCCAAAATGTTTAGCCACTACAACCTGATTTATAAGATTTTATTCTAATTTAATATTAATATTCATATTTTTAATTGTTTAATATTAAATAATTCTGGTTTAGCTTAAAGTTTACAGCTCCGGGTATTGTGATATATGTATAGTACGCATATTAACATTCTTGCGTGTACTGTATATATATCAGGGAGTAACCGGAATTCCGATTCCAGCCAAAATAGTGTCCCGGTTGTGGTTCCGGCAAAGGGCAAAATCCATACCTCGACCGGAATTCCGGTTTTGTAAGAAATTTTCCACATTTTTGCTTCATCTGTGTTCCAAACATTACGTAATATATATACATTGATCAAATTTCAATACAACCAAGCAAAAGAAAAGATTCACTCAGCAATTTACAGTGTGAAACGTAAGTGGGACACATAATTTCAGCAAGAATTTTTATGTTAACCTGCAGGAGTTTGTTAACAAAACACAGCCATGTCGATGCTTGTAGCAGCTATTTTACACATTCAGAAGTCTGCGGGGTATGTTAGATTTACACCGATCGGACTCGGTAACAAAGTATGGATTATGTAGAAGTACTTAGCTGTAAGCTTGGCTAACATAAATTGCATCAAGCAAACGCTGGTGCGGTTGCAAACTTTGTAAATCAGTCTACATTGAAGTAAAGTAACGATATCTGCAATGCAGCCATAAACTGAGTTCTTGGCAATTAGCAGTATTTATTGAAACTGTGCGAGCAGTATCACTGTTTGCCCAATTTATAGTATTCTGATTAGAAAGTTATCATCATAATCTAACTGACGGGCACTGGTTGCACAACGCTAGCCTAAACGGTGTCTGACCACTGATCAGAAAATACCTCCTTTTATATGCTCTTAGAACCATAAGCCAATAATTTCAAGTTTCCTACAGAACAGAACATATGTGTATATAGTAAAGGTAGGCAACTGGCGACACAGCGAAAGTGTTTAGTTAACGCACCATACAAGCATGTTTAGTTGCAAGCACATTCAGTTTAACGCAATTTACGCTAGCCTGCATAGTGAAAGACATTTTTCGCTCTGGGGTCCAAAAACCAACATATTGGTCAATTAATAAACATTATTAGCTTCCTCCATGAGTTGTGAGCACATTCATTTTGGCGCAATATACGCAAGGGTGTATAGTGGAAGGCATTTTTTGCTCTGGGGGTCCAAAAACTCATATGTTGATTGATAAGTAAGCATTATTTAGCTTTCCCAGTCTCTTTAAAGTTCCAGAAAGGCAATAATGCCATCACAATACATTCATTTTAACGTAATATGTAGTTATTTTTAACAATTTTAAATCCACTGTATATACCTGCATTTCTTCCTTCATCTGTTTTACTATATATAGATTTCGAAGACCAGGTTCCGGATCCGGTTTAAATGGCCAGTTCCGGTTGCTGGTTCCGGTTATTCCCTGATATATGTATATATAATTGCAGCAATGACTATGGGATCACATGAGTTTACCAGAAACTGTCATGACTTGAACTTTGTGTTAAAATTATTTTGTTTATATGTGTTTTGAACAGCGCGATTACCATCATATTTTAACATCTGTTCAGATTGTGAGACCTATTTTGATTATATAATATTTCGCGGAAAAAGGTCCACTCTTGGCCAGGGTGGAACCGGAACTTCAGTTTTTTGTCGGAAACGGAAACTGCTCTTCGCAATGAGGTAGAAAGAAATTTGACTAAGTCAAGTTTAAAAGTCGGTGCGTTGTTGCCCCTTTTTGCATCGGACTATATAAATGCTAAATTTTGCTTACAAATTTGTGAAATTTTATATTTTTCAATTAGTTGCACAATTTTCAATGGCTGGTTGAGGTTATGGTTTTTTCCATACGTGTTGGGGACCTGGCTATGATTAACGGAATTGTACTTGCGTCCTAGACAGCTAATTCTTCAAGTACTAGGATACTACAGTGTAAAAACATTCTTAAAATTACAATTTTGTTGAAAGTTGTGATTTTGTAATTAAGATTAACACCTACGGTTTTAGGTTACCTCTTCTAGGCCTGTATGATCAAGAATAGTGTTTAAGTTACGGTTTAGGTTGCTACTTTTGAGTTTACTTGCAAAATACACCATATATATAGATATCCAAAAGTCATAAAACCGGGACTTGGATTTCAGCAAAAATTTACAGGAAACAGAATTCCGATTGTTGTTGACAGACCAGCCGTTTCAGCGCTATTCAGCGTATAATTGTTTTCGACTTTCGATTGCTACGCATTATCTTGGTATAGCAAATTGGGTTGGAAGATTTCTAATCATGTCACTTGCGACATCGGATTACTTTTCATTGAATTTTATACCAATTTTTAAGTATGTAGCGGGTTATCACCATGATACAACATGCATTGGGTCAGCACCTTAATATCTCTCTTGTACTAACATTTAACCTATTACGGTTTGTGGGCCTCTCTAATTGTTGCTTCAGTTTCTCGTTTGCTATCAATAAATGTCCTCACAAAGCATGGAGCTAGTTCTTGCCCTATCGGCTATAACGTAACCGGTAACTACCAATTTGATGGCATAAAGGAGTGAAACAGTACCTATATGTCTGCGCAAGTTATGCCAACTTATGTTTTGGTAGTTCCAGGTGAATCGTGATCTTATCACTCATCCTGTATCACAATAGTTTGCGATATGTCTCCCTTTCGCCTATTATATCGCAATTCAGTAATGCGGATCCTGTTTCTGTCCGATACAATTAATTGTATAATCTTCGTTTTTAGCACCGTCCATGAGTAAACAAGAACTCGATTCTGTGCTTAGCCAATACGGAGCCAGAGGTATACAATGCGCTCATATCTATGGCAATGATCTATAGATTGAGTTTTTTGTGACTATAACTTTAACACTAGTATGTAAATGTTGAAAATGTTCTGTGTATTTGCCAATCACCGTGTACCAAAAAGATTTATTAACCAAGTGTCCGGTTCTAAGGAGTCGGCGTTGCCTATTTATTACCACTAAACACGGTAGTGCATAACCTAAAATTTCTTGGTTAAATTAATGGTAGGACATGTACGCTATGTGAGAATGATGTTCAGTTATTGATCTAAGTGTAAAGATGGCTCCGTATTAAGGTTACTCGATAGTATCTGTATTGCAACGGTACTACTTCTAATGAACCATTAACAGAAGTGAACAGCCACTGATACTTCTTTTGATTCACCCCATACGAGGATGATATTGCAGTTAGCAACGTTGTATTGTATGAAACATATATACCACACCATTGCAGCACCATATCCCTATGATAGAAGTGAAGTTGTCTCCGGGTTGCCCGTATTTATTTTGTGGACAGTAATTCACAATGTCGCGATTAATTTGTAACATCAGTCTAAGTAACGGGTTTCATATTTTGGAGTATACGTTACATCGCCATCTCAGTTAGGTTCCCTACAGTGTCTGTAAATACATTGTTTCGTTGATGGGTAATTACTTGGTGGGGTATTTGAGAATTGCAATATAACCATATGTTATGTATAACAGTTGTTTAAGTTGTATTGTTTTAATTTTAATGTTATATATATGTGTGCAAATCAAGCTATTTAAGAACTCGATCGTTCGTTTTACTCACGGCGTATTTGTTTTATTGGCGTCGACGAAAAATTAACCGAAGAACTTGTCAAGGAATCTGTTCCGGATGTGGAAGAACTCGTGTTTTGCTATAACTCCCAAAAGTACTCGCCATTTTATATTGCCAATCGCACACTTGGTATTTATGAACTGTTATTTTTAGAAAGATCTTGACTAACGTACTTTATATAATATTCAACTGAGAATTCCACAGGTGGTGCCAATAGTAAGTCCTCTACAGTATATCTTAAATTGTCGCACTGCCCAGCGAACACTGATATGTAAGTTTGTATCTCCGAGATTTCTGGCTAATTGGGCGCCCATTTATTGAACCAAATCTATCGAAACTTCCTTAAAAAGTATTCAGTCGTGTTTTGCTATAACTAAGAAGTACTCGTTATATATTGTCAATGTGTGTGTTCAAATTGAAGTGCACTAGGTGGAAGATGCTAAATTGCAACTCTGGGTATTATATAAGGTGGGGCCGCCCACTCACTGGCCCTGTGTGATTCTAAAAACACATTACCCTAACCTTTATATAATGTTTTCATTTTTGACCTCATCAAATTTTGTTGCCAAAAATTTTTTCCCAATTATCCTAAAATTTGCCCGATGTCTTTGACTGGCTAAATTTTCCCTCAATTTCAGTATTACGCATTGCGGGCAAAATGTATGAGATATATACTCCTTATTTACGTACGTATGTGCTAGCATCTAGGTAGGAATAAAATTTGTGGGTGAGGGAAGCGCACTAACCGGAAGCAGCCCCCGTTGGACTGGGGAGAGGGCGCACGGTTCAACCAGGAACTGCAGAATTTGCGGTTGGAACGTATATATAGACCTGGTTGTCACCAATTGCAAGTCATGGGTATTTAGTAAATACTTATACGTATATGCATTTCTAAGCTTTGTAAATCGTAGTTTTAAAATTTAAAATAATGAGTCGTAAATCATTACCTATCTTACAAGTAGTGCTCGCACCACACTGGATTTCGCCGTAATATTTTCCAAAAATTTTGTTGAGGGGTGAGCCCGGGCGACCATTTTTCGAGATGTCAGATGTAATTTTTAATCTGAATCGAGCTATACAGAATTAAGTATTTTCCGGATTTACAATTTGTTTGGTTGGTTGTTAGATTTTGTTTCTTTTTATTTTCGATTTGTTTTTATATTTCTGAATTGTCTTTTGCTAATCCACCTTGCAGTATAACATAGGTAGTGATTTAACTCAGAAAAAAGCAGAAACTGTCATGGTTTATAATGTGGTCAACGTGGCCTGTCGTATTTTAGCCACGTTCATCCTATTGTAATTTTTAATGATTTATGTACTTTGGGTTAAATTATCTTGCCATCCAGAAAAAAGTTGTACGCATTCCATAAAAAATTAGTTTTAATCCTATACATATCTGGAAAATTCAGGGATTAGATAATCTTGATTTTAAGTAAGAGTGCATTAGGGAAGAGTATGACACTTCTCTGCACTCACGTATTAGCCCGTGTTTGATGACGTGGGCGTTTTCAGCCTGACCACCAACTCCCCCTCCACCACTTTCTGGGGGATCCGGATGCCCCGACCCCACAGTTTTTTTGGCGGGGTTGGTTCAAAAGCAGCTGCTTTTGCACGGACCGCCCCACCCCCCAGAAACTGGGGGGGTCGGGGCATCTGAACTCCCCAGAAATTGGGGGGTCAGGCCGAAAACGCCCGCGTCATCAGACACGGGCTAATACTTGAGTGCAGGAAAATGTCATACTCTTCCCTAATGCACTCTTGATATTAGGTATATTTAATATAACAGAGTATTGGTAATACACAACCATTCGAGTTTGATTAAAATATACACCCTGGGTACTTTCCTGCCCACTGAAATAATTTAATTTTTGTCTGAGGGCTAAAAATGTGAATTTTCCTTAATGCAAAACGGCCAAATTTTCCCCTGCGGAGTACTAATATTCAATAAAATTTCCCACTTTAAGGGAGTACAGTAATTATACTCAGGAGCCAAATAGTCCATTTTTGATGTTTTCTAAAGGTTACATTACTTTGTGGTCTCCCAGTTTAACTGCGGGAACTTCCAAAAGAAATGGTGTGGATCGCCCTCCAGATATTCGCCCAAGTATAATTTTTCAGTTTTGAGAAGCTAAAAATGGCTAAGACATTGGTCGTGTACTTTTTGCAATAGAAAATTGTTATGTTTAGAGTCGCTTCATAAATCGAGATATTTGGCAGTGGACAGACCAGGTCAGTGACGCTGTGCGCAACAAGAAACGGCTTGTTCATTCTGCTGCTCGGTCAACAATCGGTCGTACAACACCAGGCAGTGGCTTCATAAATCGAGATATTTGGCAGTGGACAGACCAGGTCAGTGCCGCTGTGAGCAACAAGAAACAGCTTGTTCATTCTGCTGCTTGCTCAACAATCGGTCGTACAACACCAGGCAGTCGCTTCATAAATCGACATATTTGGCAGTGGACAGACCAGGTCAGTGACGCTGCGCGCAACAAGAAACGGCTTGTTCATTCTGCTGCTCGCTCAACAATCGGTCGTACAACACCAGGCAGTCGCTTCATAAATCGAGATATTTGGCAGTGGACAGACCAGGTCAGTGCCGCTGTGCGCAACAAGAAACGGCTTGTTCATTCTGCTGCTTGCTCAACAATCGGTCGTACAACACCAGGCAGTCGCTTCATAAATCGAGATATTTGGCAGTGGACAGACCAGGTCAGTGCCGCTGTGCGCAACAAGAAACGGCTTGTTCATTCTGCTGCTTGCTCAACAATCGGTCGTACAACACCAGGCAGTCGCTTCATAAATCGAGATATTTGGCAGTGGACAGACCAGGTCAGTGCCGCTGTGCGCAACAAGAAACGGCTTGTTCATTCTGCTGCTTGCTCAACAATCGGTCGTACAACACCAGGCAGTCGCTTCATAAATCGAGATATTGGCAGTGGACAGAATTTCGGTGCTCTTGCGCCAGACGCTTTTCATTCTGCTGTCGTCACAACAATCGGTCAACACCAGCCAGCGCCATAAATCGATATAGGCAGGAGAACCAGCAGGCCGCGGCGCAACAAAAACGCACACCCACCAATCGGTCGTACAACACCAGGCAGTCGCTTCAATAAATCGAGATATTTGGCAGTGGACAGACCAAATCAGTGCCGCTGTGTGCAACAAGAAACGGCTTGTTCATTCTGCTGCTTGCTCAACAATCGGTCGTACAACACCAGGCAGTCGATTCATAAATCGCATTGGCAGGACAGACCATTCAGTGCCGCTGTGCGCAACAAGAAACGGCTGTTCATTCTGCTGCTTGCTCAACAATCGGCGACAAGCAGGCAGGCTTCATAAATCGAGATATTTGGCAGTGGACAGACCAGGTCAGTGCCGCTGTGCGCAACAAGAAACGTCTTGTTCATTCTGCTGCTTGCTCAACAATCGGTCGTACAACACCAGGCAGTCGATTCATAAATCGAGATATTTGGCAGTGGACAGACCAGGTCAGTGCATCTGTGCGCAACAAGAAACGGCTTGTTCTTTCTGCTGCTTGCTCAACAATCGGTCGTACAACACCAGGCAGTCGATTCATAAATCGAGATATTTGGCAGTGGCCAGACCAGGTCAGTGCCGCTGTTCGCAACAAGAAACGACTTGTTCATTCTTCTGCCTGCTCAACAATCGGTCGTACAACACCAGGCAGTCGCTTCATAAATCGAGATATTTGGCAGTGGACAGACCAGGTCAGTGCCGCTGTGCGCAACAAGAAACGGCTTGTTCATTCTGCTGCTTGCTCAACAATCGGTCGTACAACACCAGGCAGTCGCTTCATAAATCGATATATTTGGCAGTGGACAGACCAGGTATGTGCCGCAGTGCGCAACAAGAAACGGCTTGTTCATTCTGCTGCTTGCTTAACAATCGGTCGTACAACACCAGGCAGTCTCTTCATAAATCGAGATATTTGGCAGTGGACAGACCAGGTCAATGCCGCTGTGCGCAACAAGAAACGGCTTGTTCATTATGCTGCCTGCTCAACAATCGGTCGTACAACACCAGGCAGTCGCTTCATAAATCGAGATATTTGGCAGTGGACAGACCATTTCAGTGCCGCTGTGCGCAACAAGAAACGGCTTGTTCATTCTGCTGCTTGCTCAACAATCGGTCGTACAACACCAGGCAGTCGCTTCATAAATCGATATATTTGGCAGTGGACAGACCCAGGTCGTGCCGCCTGGCGCACAGCAACTGAGTGCCGCTGCTTGCGCAACAACGGTTGTTACACCCGTCCTTCATAATCGAGATATTTGGCAGTGACAGCCGGTCATTCCTGCTGTGCGCACAACAGCTTGTTCATTCTGCTGCTTGCTCAACCCCAACCGTGACACGGCATACAACCAGGCAGTCGCTCCATAAATCGAGATATTTGGCCAGGAGTGGACAGACCAGGTCGTGCCGCTGACCGTGCGCAACAAGAAACGGTCTGTTCTTTTCTTCTGCTGGCCCTTGCTCAACAATCGGTCGTACAACACAAGGCAGTCGCTTCATAAATCGAGATATTTGGCAGTGGACAGACCAGGTTAGTGCCGCTGTACGCAACAAGAAACGGCTTGTTCATTCTGCTGCTTGCTCAACAATCGATCGAAAACGCCAGGCAGTCGCTTCATAAATCGAGATATTTGGCAGTGGACAGACCAGGTCAGTGCCGCTGTGCGCAACAAGAAACGGCTTGTTCATTATGCTGCTCGCACAACAATCGGTCGTACAACACCAGGAAAAGCCCCCCCCAGTCTCTTCATAAATCGAGATATTTGGCAGTGGACAGACCAGGTCAATGCCGCTGTGCGCAACAAGAAACGGCTTGTTCATTATGCTGCCTGCTCAACAATCGGTCGTACAACACCAGGCAGTCGCTTCATAAATCGAGATATTTGGCAGTGGACAGACCAGGTCAGTGCCGCTGTGCGCAACAAGAAACGGCTTGTTCATTCTGCTGCTCGCTCAACAATCGGTCGTACAACACCAGGCAGTCGCTTCATAAATCGAGATATTTGGCAGTGGACAGACCAGGTCAGTGCCGCTGTGCGCAACAAGAAACGGCTTGTTCATTCTGCTGCTTGCTCAACAATCGGTCGTACAACACCAGGCAGTCGCTTCATAAATCGAGATATTTGGCAGTGGACAGACCAGGTCAGTGCCGCTGTGCGCAACAAGAAACAGCTTGTTCATTCTGCTGCTTGCTCAACAATCGGTCGTACAACACCAGGCAGTCGCTTCATAAATCGAGATATTTGGCAGTGGACAGACCAGGTCAGTGACGCTGTGCGCAACAAGAAACGGCTTGTTCATTCTGCTGCTCGCTCAACAATCGGTCGTACAACACCAGGCAGTGGCTTCATAAATCGAGATATCAGCAATATGTACTTGAACGAAGTACGTTACAT
>JASANE010023413.1:0-50012 GCA_030248225.1 Trileptium ribeirensis
TAGTGGAGCTCAAATTAGAATTTAGCAATGGTCGCTGAGCGTTGAATAACTAAGTTATCAGGGTTTCACTTAGCTACACTTGTAACTAATATATATTTAGAACCTGCTTAAACAACTGTTATTGCCACTGTGCTATTTTATCGACACTTGTCCATGTATTTTTCCAGAAGGTTGCTACGTCTATGGCAATAATTATGTGGTTGCTGCACAAAGTATGTGTAGCAATTTTTTAGAAAATCACTACAACGTATGTAGCGATAATTGTATTTTCTAATACATTAAATTCCTTTGAAAACAGATTTTAAGAAAACAAAATTTTCACACGTGATATATGCTCAATTTATGTAACAGTTTTTATAAGTGACACATTTTGTGTGTCAGATTTTTTAAATGTGAAACATGTAATAGTTTTTCCCAAACAAATACACTGTCTGTAGCAGTTTTTATAAAAATGACACAGTTTCTGTAGCAGCTTTTTTAAAAGTAATACAGTTTCTGCAGTAGCTTTTCTAAAAGTGACAAAGGTTCTGTAGCTGTTTTTCCAAAAGTCACACAGTTTCTGTAGTAGTTTTTCTAAAATTGACAAAGTTTTTGAACCAGTTTTCTAAAAGTGACCCAGTTTCTGTAGCAGGCTTTTTAAAAGTAATACAATTTCTGTAGCATTTTTCAAAACGTTAGACAGTTTCCGTGGCAGTTTTTCTAAAAGTGACACAGTTTCTATAGTAGTTTTTCTAAACGTTACACAGTTTCTGTAGCAGTTTTCTTAAAGTGACAGAATTTCGGTAGCTGCTGTCAGTTTTCTTAAAGTGACAGAATTTCGGTAGCTGCTGTTCTAAGAGTGATACAGTTTTTTAGCAGCTTTTTGAAAAATGCGCACAATTGTCTGTGAAGGCGGCATAGTTGCAGTTTTTGTAACGACCGATGCCAAATATGCATAGTACAATGAATGCTAGAAGGTATAAGAAAAAATTAGACTTGTCCTAAAGCGGTCGGAATACTTTGGCTGGCTGCTGGTTGATTTTGTGCATGTTGAACGGAATTCGAGAGGCCACTTTTGGCTAAAAATATTCGATTACCAAGTTAGAGCATCACCTTACCAGCGCTCTATTCAGTCGAGAGGAACCCATTTATGATCCGCCAACCATTTTTATGCATCACTGCCATAATAAATTTTCAATAGCAACGTTTTGTGCTAATAAAAGATGTTTCTTCTTTGTAAATGTTAACGGCACAAATTATCATTTACTAAAAGATACCCCAAATTCACGTGATATAGAATAGTTTGTTCCATTTCTGTTCGCAATATAGACATATGATATTCGTATAATAAAAACAGTTAACAGTCAAATGCGAGTCGTGTTTAGGGATAATTCATCCAACAGCTGGCGCGATTGGATATTTAATCGGTTGAGAATGTTTGCAGTTAATCGTAACTTTGCAAAACTTACCTTTGACAAATGTTCTAACCGCTAGTGGCATCGGTTATTATCTAAAGCAAAATACTATAAAATTTATTAGCTTTTCAATAATAAATGGGTTTCAGTATGTCCTTGAATCATTAACCAATGCAGAGTTCGTTCTTTCTGTCATGGTAAAAGTTTATATCGAACCTATTAGTAGTGGCACGCACATTTTAGCTCCAATAAAGACCCATACAATCAATTTTATGCTGCCCTGTCTTTTCCAATAGTATTCTTTTGTATTACAATTATTGATTATCGTTCTGCAATTTGATGTCTAACGTTTAAATTACACACACGTAAATATGTGCGTAGTGGTAGTATAGTGGTAGTGGAAACAACAAAAACAAGCTACCCTGTCGGAAACACATACTATGTGTCAAGAATTTTGCGTTTGAAAACGAAAAAGTTTTCTTCTTAAAAGAAGAATGTCAAAGCAGTCATATTACTATTAACAATATCAATGTCACAGCATGACGGCTGTGACAAAAAGTTGTTTATTTGAAATAAACTGTAACAACATTAGAAGGTAACATTAACGGTAACTATCCGGCAGACAGCAGTCAGTAGGCTCGAGAGCAATTAACGACAAGAAATGAAGACTGTTCTTCAACCACCGTTACCACAGTATTTATACAGTCTGTAACCTCATATGCAAATCAGGTCAGAGAACCAGTTTTTCTAATTACATAATCCAGTTTCTACTCTAACTATATTCTCTGATGTTGCTGTGGCGTTGGCGTCTACATCGCCGGTGCGTATATGAGCGGCTTGTGGTCGGTCTTAATGACGAATTCGGTGCCAAGAAGCCACTGAAAAGTGTCGAATGGCGAGGTATATAGCGAAAAGTTCCCGATCAAATGGGGATTTGCGCGACTCGGCATGTGTAAACTTCCTTGAGAAAAAGGCTAGCGGTGGCCTATTGTTGTCTTTAACCTGGTGGAGAACAGCACCAGCAGTTTTACCCGATGCGTCCACTGTCAATTGGACCTTCGCAGCTACGTCTGGAATCGCCAAGGTAACGCTTGATTTGAGTGCTGCTTTTAAGTCGTCAAACGCTAGTTTCGATTCTTCATTCCACAAAACAGCAGCATTCGAATTTTTCTTGGCGTTGCGTGCGAGTGAGGTGAGTGGCGCAGCAATCCTTGAAAAATTAGGAACGAACCGATGGTAGAAACCTACCGTGCCCAGGAATCGTTGCAGTGCTTTGGTAGTCATTGGTAAATCGAAAGCATCAAAGGCAGATAATTTCTCCGGCGCAGATGTGAGACCATCGGGTGAAACACATGTGCCAACGAAATTCACAGATCGTCGGAAAAATTCGCACTTACTAGACTTCAAGTGCAGGTTGAATTGTTTGAATCGTTCGAGAACAGCGGTAAGGTGTCGGAAAGGCTCGAAGTCACTCTTGCTTACCACAATAACGTCGTCACTATATGCCTTCGCAAATGGAAGGTCATGTAATGTGATATCCATTAGCCGTTGAAAAGTCTGAGACGCGTTGCGCAGTCCGAATGGTATCTGTGGGAAGATAAACAGCCCAAATGGAGTAGTAACTGCGGTTTTCAACTGATCTTCCTTTGCTACCGGGATTTGATTGAACGCGGAAACTAAGTCCAGTATATCCATACTCTTATGTCAGATGAGCGATGTTAGAGACAGCGTATCGGTCAGGAACCGTTTGCTTGTTGAGTCTTCTGTAGTCGCCACATGGTCGCTATGGATTTAGTGGATCGGGCTTTGGAACCATATGAAGTGATGTTGCTCGCGGCGATTCGCCTCGATAGACGATGCATTGCGCTTCGAGCTTTGCGAAGACTTCTTTCGCAATAGAAAGCTGTTCGCCAAATAATCATCGCGGTCGCTCGAAGCATGGCGATCCATACGTGAGTAAATGATGTTGAACACGATGGTTGACGTCGTCACTGGGGTCAATTGGCTTAAAACCTTCTGAATACTGTTGTAATAGTGTTTTAATGTAATTATTCTTCGAAACTGAGTGACATGAATCGCTTCTAAGAGACAAATTGTTCTCGATAATAGTCGTACCGAAATTATTATCAATAAACAAACTGTTCATGTCCATGGGTTTGGTAGATTTTGGACAATTAAGCAAAGTTTTATTGTTAGGCAGATTGTCCTTGATCACAGGCACGAGTGTGTTGTTGAAACAGTCAATCGCCAGAACGTTATCGTCAAGAAAATCGTATCCTAGGATCGGTCTCGTATTGTCTGTGATACAGAATGGCCACTGGAAGGTTCATTGTAGTCATCAAGAGTGAAGGATACACGTCGTGTGCCATTAAGTTTGAGGGGAACGCCATTGGCAGTAAAAAATTTGCGAGCCATTGTTGTTTTGTTGGTGCCTTGGTCGTAGGAGAGGGGTAAGAAGCTGCGGACACTGCCACTGTCGACGTGAAAACAAACGATACCGGATGCGACTACGAAAATTGAACAGACTCTGTTCCTTGCCGCTGCAGTGACGGAGTGCTTTCGTTTCCCAATCGTTGATATATACACGGTTGATGGAACTTGTGGGCATCTTGACCAAAGCGATTATGATAAAAACGCACGTTACCGTTAGAGTTTGTTCGGATGCTAGACCTTCGCTGATTGCTGTGAGATGGAAGTCTACGACAATGAAAGCGATTTGGCGAACGTACTCGACGGGAGTCTGTCGTAAGCCTTTCCACAAGATTTTTGAGCTCGTTGACTTGTTGCTCCAGTTTGGCTACTGGTGACGTTTGTCTATTGGTCAACTCTGCTTTACCAATCGGACAGCCCAAGTGGAAGGTATTTGTTCGATCATCTTGTCCGCAATTTCAGCCTGTTTCTCGATCGAAACATCATCCAGAGATGCCAAAACGACGCGTACTGACTCCGGTAGGATTTCTTTGAACCGTAATCGAACAAGATCAGCACTATTGGGTGCGAGTCGTTGTAGGTGTCGTATTGCCGTAGACGGCTTTTGATCACCGAGTTCTTGGGTTTCGAGAAGTATACGCAGTTTGCGATCTTCGCTGTCGCCCAAGTGAGCCAGGACAGTGTCCCTGATTGCCTTGAATCCGTCGGTTGCCTTGGCTCTGCTGTCGGTAATAATGTGCATCGGCAAAGCAAGCAGGAGACTGCGCTTTTTGACATCGGTCTGCGTCTACTCCAGCAATTGCTCGATCAGCTCGAACCAGCCCCGGGCGTCTTTCTCGGAGAAGTCGGGTAATTTGACCGTTTTCCAGGTTTCGTTTACGACAACTGTACGTTGAATTTGGTCGAACGCCAACTTGACATCCTTTTTGACTTCGGCCTCGAGCGCTTCCATCAACAGCTTCCTCGTTGCTGGCATTGCAAAAACGTCGTCGTCCTCGTTGAGCACTTGCAAGATTTGTTCAAGCACAGGCTTCGTCATTGCGTTGAAATTTATTATCTGAGGGCCAGGATTTTGTTCAACATCACCTGCAATAACTAACATTAGACGTAGATATGTTGTTTGCCTTGACGACTTACAGTTGATCCACCTGCATATACCAAAAGGCGAAGCGTTCGCTATTTTTACGGAGAACACCGATCGAACGAACGCTGATTGACATTCAGGTTGGCACTGCAACATAACGACGGCCAGCAACGCCAACTGATTTGTTTTACAGTCGCCAATCGTTTGGTGCCGCTATAGATTGCGTGTGTGGTGATTGTGAAAAATTGCCACCGACTGTTGATCTTCCCACCGTTGCTCGACTTGATCATCATAAGCGCTGGTTGATTGTATATGCACATTCGTCATTCGCCAGCTCATACGTGGTTCGGACGGTCGGAACACTGAACCGTCTTGAAAGCGGCACTGAAGCATGGTCGTCAAACATAGGACCTGAAACACTCGGAGTATCTAAGGTGATGTTGTGATTCCCTGATTCAATCGTGTAATGTCAAAAAACTAAATCACGTCGGGTTCACGACATATGTGCGTGTTATTGGTAAGGAAACAACAAAAACAAAGTTGTTTATTTGAAATAAACTGTAACAACATTAGAAGGCAACATTAACGGTAACTATCCGGCAGACAGCAGTCAATAGGCTCGAGAGCAATTAATGACAGGAAATGAAGACTGTTCTTTAACCATCATTACCACAGTATTTATACAGTCTGTAACCACATATGCAAATCAGGGCAAAGAACCGGGTTTTCTAATTTTATAATCCAGTTTCTACTCTAACTATATTCTTCTTTCTTTCAACTAGTTTCCGCAAACCAGTTCCTAGCTATTGTGGGAATCGAATGCGAATCGAATAAGCTGGTTTGAATAACGTCAGCATGTGATGCATTATAAATACACACAATACAATAACGTGGACACAAATTTGTTTGTTTGTATATGTTATGTACAGGCATTTGTGTGAAATTTTTAGTTACAAGATTGGAATGTGTTGACAATATTATTGCTGAAGCTGAAAATCTATAAACTCCATATTATACACACGATATTTAAGTATTTAAGCTTAATAAACATTTAAGTTTGTGTAAACTTTATACAATTTATTGTCAGTTTACTTCTATAATTGCTAAAACGTATTATATATTCTTTTGCATATCTATAAGGTATTACCGATTAACCACGGTTCTTCCAAGGAAATATACATACGAGGATCCTGTAATACCTGCAGTCACTAAGCTTCACACAAACGTCCCATTCAAACACGATATTTAAGTATTTAAGCTTAATAAACATTTAAGTTTGTGTACACTTTATACAGTTTATTGTCAGTTTACTTCTATAATTGCTAAAACGTATTATATATTTTTTACATATCTACAAGGTATTACCGATTAACCACGGTTCTTCCAAGGAAATATACATACGAGGATCCTGTAATACCTGCAGTCACTAAGCTTCACACAAACGTCCCATTCAAATCTTGGTAGAGTAATGTAAAATGCAGTATATTGTGATTATAATGATCTATACAAAATACCGTTAAGTTTTCATAGGCTAGCAAGTCTATCACATCAGTAGTGAAATATAGATTATATTATTCACCCATATTTTTTATTTTCATCACATGTCATATATTTGTGGCATGTTGATATTCTTCTGACAGAAAACCACTGTCGCAGAGTTCACTGTAGAAAGATTCATTTTGAAGTAGCTGAACGTCGTAAATCTTTTAAAGTCATTCTTATTGTCTTAGTGATAAATCTGTTTTGTAGCATCAAATTTGCTTTGTTTCTAAACGCGCTCATTAAAGCGTTAAACACGTAGCTACCCTCCTCGATCAAGTTATAAAAAATTTGCCGATGACGAACCAAAAAAATTGAAAAGAACCTAGGAATCGTATTCTATTCCCAGCGTCATCATCTGCACAAGCATAAAGAATGTCAAATATGGAAATATTAAAAATATCAAAGCCATAATTGATAAAATAAAATATGCTTGAATTTTAGCCCAAAAAATTATGGTTTTGTCTCGATATTCCATAGTTGCAACGCTATTGAAAAATTGTCGGCATTAGGCTTACAACATAAAGCCCGCACACAGACTGCAAAAATGTCAATAAGTATTTAAGTACATAAAAATTTATTTTATAATTAACGATAATTAAGATTTTATGTAATATTTAAGTCCATAAAATCACATGCTACTTAGAAATGACTTATGTGCTTGCAATTGCTAAATATTCAATTTTACATTATTTTTCGTTATCTTTAAAAGACCATAACTTTTCCTGGATAATCATAGAACAGAACTGGCTGGTTTCTGAAACTAGCGTCAAATTGTCTACAAAAGTGGATACACAGCCAATTTGAGCATTGCTCTCTAACGTTTCGTTAAAGTTGATAAATTTTATTTTATTAATTCGTATCAGATTGACAAAATAGTATAGACGTTTCCGATAAAGCAAAATGTGGTAGTTAATTTTAATATCTAACTTTTTAATCAATCTATCTGGGGCAGAAAAACGGTTTCTTAGACGCATCCAAGAAAATGAGGGTTACGTATAACCCAATTTACATGTTGAACCAGGGGTTCACGGGTCACTGCCCCGCCTGACGTGTCGGCTCCCCAGTCTCTGGTCTACTCCCTGAGGGTACCACCCTATCCTCCCCTCCCGAGGCGATAGACTATTCGCTGAGGGTACCACTGTATATACCCCCACAGCCTAATGTGCGCCGTATGTTGCAGCAAAAATTTGCAAAAATAGGGTGAAAATTTGCAAAATGTGGACACAGTTGACTAAGATTGGTCCCCGTGGGGTGGATGGAAAAGGTAGGTTGCCGGCTGTTTAAACCACATCCCCCTGAGGACTCTGCGCAAAATTTCTGCTTCCGTGTTGCACTTTACCTTAGGTATCTCATAATTTAAGTTATGTCCAACAACTTGACCTCATGAGATAATTTTATGGATTTTGTCATAGATTAGCAATCGGTTGACGAAAGTAGAAGCAGTACACATTTCAAAATGATACCTAAATATATTGAAGATAATTGCATTACATATAATTACATATAATTACATTATATTCTCATTTAAGATATAGCCTGGCCATAATAATCACAATCTGGTCGATATTTGCCTCCAGCATTCTTCTCCGATTCTACCGGTCACAACTCATTGGCACGATGGCATACGACGAACCCGATTTTCCACCTCCGATAACCCGAAAGTCGCTTTCGCAAAGTTTGTCGCTGCAATCACAATACAAAGTCGTCGCAGTCAACAAAAAATGGTCAAAATATCGGTGGCTATTAATGGAACCTAAGCTTGCTCAATATCTAGACGAAATTTTTGTTAGCGAATTAGGCAGGGATATCACAGCCATTCGGTATTTAGCGGACAACCCAAGAACGATACTAATCGGCGTATCGAATCTCATGATCGACAATGCAAAACATTTGTATCCGTATCTTAAGGCAACAGAATTCGACGATAGCCCAATGTTTCAGACATCGCTTGCTATATCGCGGGACCTGGATATCAGCAAATTGCTGTTTAATCAAATTGAACACCGAAGTGCTATCGTTGCTGAATCGGGGCTACTAGATGGCCTAAAGCGAAAATACAAAACCGAAGGCATGACAACAGAACTTTCAAACGAATGGGCTCCTTTTGCCGTAGAAATGTACAGTGGAATAATTCGATCATATTTTGGCTGTCTACTCGTTTCAACAATTGGTTTATTAGGTGAATTCATAGCTTTTCGGTGGACAGTTGTTGTCTGACCCGTCGACAAAGATCAGTGCTGGAAAAATTCAAAGCGGGACCAAAAATGCATCACAGAAATCTACTGGCGGTTTAGTCTCTGAATTCACACTTATCCAAAATAGACTTTTGATTTCTGATCCGGCAGTATAAAGCACTGCTCAACGTAAGCGCTTTAACTTTGATTAAAATGCATCACAGATCTTTGCGGTTAGATTTTCGCCGAGTTCACGGCTTATACAATGTGGTCGTTTGTTACGCTATCGCGTGGCAGATATCATAGTACTCTGCCAATGATTTAGTCATTGCTTATGCAATATGAACGCTTGTACGATCTGCCTGAGAAATGCACTGCTGAAAATAAAAGCAGCAACATTTAATAAAAAAGCATCGCAGAACTCTACATTTGCTTTATTCCCTGACTACACTGCTTTCCTATGTGATAGCTCACCGAAAATCACTGATAAAGACAAAAGCAGCACCTTTTAACAAGAATGATTCACAAAAGTTTTCATGATGGTTTGTTCGTTAAATCAATAGTTTATTCAAAGCAGAGGATCGTTCTGTCGGCGACGGTCACTGCTGAAGAAAATATTTGTAATGTTTAATAAAAATACATCTCAGAACTCTCCAATTGGTTTATTCGCTCAATTTGTAGTTTAACAAAGGCGGACGCTTTGTTTGAACCGTCGGCAAAAATCAATTGTAAAACCTTTAAAGCAACAATTAATAATTCATCACATGACTGTGATGTTGAATTATTCGCTGAGTTCACAGCTTGAATAAAGTAATCGGTTGTGGTCTGGTCTATCGGCTAATATTACTGCCTAAGAAAAATGGCAACCATTAACAAAAATACTATGCAATTCACTTATTGACTAAATTCAGCGCTTATACAGTATGAGAAATTCACCGTTGAATAAAAACAGTAACTTCTAATCAAAAACATCATAGAACTCTACTTTTGCTTCATTTGCTAAATACATTGCTTAGACAAAATAGACGACCGCTATCTATTTGTCAGCGAGGAAAACCATTGAAACAAAAAATAAACGGTTAAAATGAATAATGCATCACAGTATAGTTGGTTTTGCAGCAGACCAAGCATAGGATACTATCTGAAACCTGTCGTATATACTTGCTTCATTTCGCGTCTAAAGCTGTAACTATCACGATGATCCTGTGCCATTTTTATACTGTCAAAATTTTTTATGCTCCAAAGCATGAATTGACTCAAATTGTTACAAAACTCACAAATCGCGAAACAATGATTCGAAAATATTTATCCGGTCAGGGTGATACTGTACCGCCAAAAAATGTCGGCACTTAGCTAAAAATAGTTGGCATAGAAATTATTCATCCACGAGTTTAACAGCCATACGAACATTTTATTACAGTCGACGCTATTCGGACGACGCACTTATAACCCAACATCTAAATGATCTGATCTGAAACAAACTTTGTGATTTGTCTGTTCAAAGATCAATTTTAAATGTAACAAAACTAGTGTCAACCGAGTCAGCAAACAAAGTTTCGAAATAAACATAATAGAGTCATGTTGGGATAGGTCCAAAGAAAAATTATATAAATCAAAATAACTAAACAATCTCAATTTATTTCGAAAATAAACTAGATCGTTTATGTCCATGAAGTCACACCCTGTTATGAGATACCGGAACGCCTATTCATCGGCCAATTAAAATGAGGGAAATAACATGCTACAGAATATACAAGACCACACGCTTGTAAAACTATAAGAAACGATGCTTATAATAATTACAGCAACATATTTTGCATTTTTTCAATACATAGCTTTGCCAGCTACCGGAAAACGACTGTATAACTTTCCTTTTTGCAAAAATGTGGAACAATTTAAAATGCATAAACACATAGCTAAAATGGCAGTCAGCTTGATCTTGCCTATACTGCCTATAATAGTGAACCTCTACGCCACAACAGATGTGAAAACGACTCTAGAAATGATTGGTTTAGTACATATGTTAGCAGATTTAGTATACATGAAAACGACCTAGAGCACTATATTCACTTAATTATTAAATTTTTTGCAATATCTCCTCTTTACACGAACAGTTTAAATCAAATGTTGGCAGTAAATTTATTCTATATTGATCCCGAATTATGAGTGTAACTAATATTTTTATAATTAAGAGCAGCTGAAGGTCCCCCAGGCTTAAATTTTTTTTGGATGACCGAGCCAGGAACTGACACAGTTCATGGAAAATAGAGCAGGGAGCTGAGCATTTTAGATCGAGAGTTAATCCTAACCAAAACACAACGAATTCAGGAATAGTCGAGATTAGCAGAGCCTGAAAAGCATGCCTATTTCTCGCTTCCAGTTTCTTAAATGTTTTGCATTTTGTTAAGCGCCTAGCTTTTGTATATCCGCAAGCCAAGCATCTGTTATTTACAGCTTAATGCAGCGAAGAATAGCGGTCTAAGTTTGGCGATTTTAGGCCGGTGGCTAACAACGACCCGCTTTGTGTGCCTGTGCTGAAACGTTCCTGGACTAAAATCCGTGTCAGTGTTGATCTATGTGGGCCGTTCTGTGTAGTTTAGTCTTTTTATCTCTTTGATTGCATCGATGTGCGCAGTGCTTCGGACCTGCTTTTGTATTTTGCTACGCAATTGCTGTTATAGCTGCTTCTATTGCTCGTATTATGAAGTACTATAACATCAACATCGTGACACTGTAGTTTGTTGGTCTATTTGAAGTTAAACATTGCTGTTCTTGTACCGCACAGCTACAAAAATGCACGGAACGCTGCACGTAGTTGCAATTGTTGGTGCGATTTTCTCTGCCGATCGTGTCACGATCTTGCATTGTACTTCAAAGATTAAAGTGGATCAGTCACCTTATCTACTAAACACCATCGTCACGATCGCGGACTGCTTTAATTGCAATACTCACAAAGAATCAGTTATTAAATGCCTTTGAGAAAATTGCGGATTAGACAGTGTAACGCTTTTGCGTATGCGGCTTGATTTTACGAATACGAGTATGTTTGTGTATGGGCCGGTTTACCGCTTTTCATAAGGAGTACTTTGGTCGACTCAAATGTTGAAATTGTTGTCATTTGAGATGTGCTTGATCCTTGACTTCGTTGCCTGGTTTAGCGCTCGATCACTAACAGTTAGCAGGTCGAGTCATAAGCCAATTTATCGCTTTTTCTAAGAAGTACTCTGGTGGATTAAGGTGTTGAAATTGTTGTCATTTGAGATTTGCGTGATCCTTGACTTCGTGGCCTGCTATAGCGCTCGATCACGAACAGTTAGCAGGTCGAGTCATAGGCCAGTTTACCGCTTTTCCTAAGGAGTACTCTGGTCGATTCAGGTGTTGAAATTGTTGTCATTTGAGATGTGCGTGATCCTTGACTTCGTTGCCTGGTATAGCGCTCGATCACGAACAGTTAGCAGGTCGAGTCATAAGCCAGTTTACCGCTTTTCCTAAGGAGTACTCTGGTCGACTCAGGTCTTGCAATTGTTGTCATTTGAGATGTGCGTGATCCTTGACTTCGTGGCCTGGTATAGCGCTCGATCACGAACAGTTCGCAGGTCGAGTCATAAGTCAGTTTACCGCATTTCCTAAGGAGTACTCTGGTCGACTCAGGTGTTGAAATTGTTGTCATTTGAAATGCGCTTGATCCTTGATTACGTGGCGTGGTATAGCACTCGATCACGAACAGTTAATAGGTCGAGTCATAGGTCAGTTTACCGCTTTTCCTAAGGGGTACTCTGGTCTACTCAGATGTTGAAATGGTATAGCGCTCGATCACGAACAGTTAGTAAGTCGAGTCATATATCTTATAAACGTCTGTAGCGTTGACTGAATTTTTCTAGTATTTAACTATATTTGCCATTTGACCAACACTAACCAGTCTAATTAGTTTTC
Organism: Trileptium ribeirensis; assembly: GCA_030248225.1. Lineage (NCBI taxonomy): Eukaryota > Metazoa > Nematoda > Enoplea > Enoplida > Thoracostomopsidae > Trileptium > Trileptium ribeirensis. Next base: position 12,558 of record JASANE010023413.1, read on the forward strand.
TGTTAGCTCTCGTTGTTGTTTACTGGCATAAATCCTGAGGGGGGCGGAGCGGACCGGACTCCCCTCCTGCCACTTTTTCACATAATGTCACTAAGTTAAAAATGTTCTGGTCGGACCCCAGCCCCATTTTTTCGAACAGATTTAGGCGCCTGCTTGTTGCTGAAGGTACCAATTTTGATTTCTCCGTATTAGTTTCACATTTCGCTAAAGCGGACGTGCGCTTTGCGAAATATCCGATTTTATTTCAGTTTTTAAAGATTAATGATACTTAGGCGCTGATCTGAGCAAAACTTTAGTGAGGTCCCATTATCACACTCTATATCCTTGATTTTAGTGTTACAGACCTTATTTCGTCTTATCAGTGATCATAAAATAGCTAACCATCACTTGTTATTACTTGCTTCAATGATACTGAAAATAACATAACAACCAGTTTATGCGTGAGTATACTTAAGGTGACCCCGCCAACCATCCTATTCTGGCATTACCGATATCGAATCGCAAACCCTTGTTACGGAAAACAGGCTTAATTTCATTCGGATTTTTGCTAACCAAAAATTGGCAAAACCAAATTTCTAGAAATTAAAAAAAAAATTAAAATTAAAAAATATTCTGTTCCCTAATCCATTATCATTCAAATTTAAATTATACAGTGTTCACGAACAAATTTAATGCAAAAGTGACGTAGAATCAAATTGAAAAATTTTCGTTCTCAAAAGTTTGGGTAATTTTACTACAATTTTCGCGAACACAAAATGGTTAGATTTCAATCGAGAGCGCTGTGTCCGCGAACAGTTTTACGCCGATTTTCAATTGAACAAAAAGCGTTAAAATAAATTTTACAAATAAAAAAATACAAAATACAAAAATACAGAATAGAATGGTTGCTGGGGTCAGCTTAAGTTTACTCGCGCATTAACATCAGATCTGCTAGACTTGAAAATCTTGGAGTCTTAAATACTATTTCTCATTGGCACAAACATCGCTCTTTTATAAACTCTGTAAGACATAGCCAACTTGCTACAATTCCGTGATTCGATTGATTTGATTGTGGCGGTGGTACTCATTTATAAGTTTGTCTGTTTCAGTATATGGTTGCTTTCGGCTAACCCAAACGTTTCGAATGGCTTTAATTTTGCTCGATTTTTTTGTTTGTTTTAATTGTCACAATAATAATGCAATTTGCGTACGCGTTTGCAATGTATAATGTGTTAACACAAATAGTTCAAAGAAATTTCTGTTTGTTACTCCAAAATTTTTTTGAGATTCTATAAATTTATAGACAACTCTGCAGCAACAACTGAGCGAAAGAGTAGTATTCATTGGAAATTAATATTAGATTGAAACCTGTGTGGATGTAGTTTGTTCAAATTTTCATTTTGGTAAGTTTCATTTTAGTATGCTAAAATTTAGGTTATTTGTTTTGCTGCGTATTTTAATGCTATGAGTGTTTTTTCCGCTTAAGGACTAGTGTTAGAGTTTTGATCTTCGTAGCAGTTGGGCACCTTTCCTATTCTGGATGGAATTTTGGATGGAATTCTTTAAAACTACGTTTTAATTCCGATGCGCGGAGCGTCAGTTAGACATTTTGAAACTCTGTACACATTTCTCTCTACATCTTCTCCTAGTCATATTTATTTATCGTTTCCCATTTCATCATATATCCTAACGCCGACGGCAATTGCAATCAGACAGGTTGTCTAAACATTAGAATAATCTCTTAGGATGATCTCTTAGGATCTCTTAGGATGATCTCTTAGGATGATCTCTTAGGCGACCCGATGAGAATATTGTATACTCGACTCGTTTCTGGTGCCAACGTCGAGAGAAAACATCATGTGACCAGTCCCAGGGTACATTAAAGAATTTAGCTTATCGGGAAGTCCCATTTTTATTTCAATTAGATGAATGGACAATGACGCGCAACGCCGCAGCTATCCTAAGTTAGGTTCAGCCACATCAGTGGGACCCCAAAATTATGTCAATTATGACCCCAAACAGTGAATGTTTGCATTGTGTTTATTCACATACCACTTTGTCTAAAAATTGCAATTGCAAAACTGTACCATAATGAGTAACTCATTTCTAGTAATTTGAACAGAACCGATGTCCGGTATAATACAATTTCGCCATCATTATAGCATCGACTGAGGCACCTCCGGGTCGGAGGCCTCCTGTTTGAGGGGAGGGGCGCGTAGGTGGCCCTAGCCGAGTCACCCTTATAGCACTGTTAGCGTACATCATCCACTGGATAGAGTTGCAAATTATTGGACGTGGTCTGTACATATTGAACACTAGAACCAGAAAGCAGCAACTTTGTTCTGCAAGTGGGACCCGATTGTTATCGCTTGGTATCGAAAATATAGCAAGGTATTCCTGAAGACCGAATTTAGAAAGCCTTCTTATTCCCTTTATAACTTGGCCTATTCCCGACAACACATTTCTGCTAGGCACATATACATATGAAATTTTCTATTAAATAAGCAAACTGAACCAGCAGCTTCAATTATTCTGCAGCATGTGACATATTCTGTTTGCTTTTATTATATCAAATTACTTTCTGTACAAATATATTCCTGTATATTACTTCGTGAATCGGCACTGATTATAATAAGACAATTTTAATTTATAAAATTGACAATGTATTAATTTAATATCAACTTCGTCGGCAAACAATGTGTTAATTTTAACGTGAACAATTATTTCACAATTTTTGTTCTGGATTGTATATATTTTCGACGACATAGCTTCAACATAATTATAGAAATTTGTAAATAAAAAAATACAGTTACATTATATCAAATCATAGCAACTGGGCAGCTGGATGTTTTACCATCCATCCTCCCCTTGAGCACATAGGTTAACAACAAATAGACGGCAGAAATGCAATGAGTAGGGGCAGTGATGCGGCTAGGGACCTCTGTCACAAGCGGTGGGGAGGGAGGGGCTCCGCCTCGAACGTGGCATCTCCCATGCTGCAATGAATGATGGCGAGATTGTGTAGCAAAGCGAGTCCTAATGACTGTAAACTTTTCAATTTTTCCCACGATAACCTTGTGTAATTGTAGTACTCAGGACCTATGACTCCACTTACTACACAAATATAATAGCCACCTAACTTAATGTTACTAAGATAAATTATAGTACGACAATAAAATAACGAGATGTTTGGATTGACAAGGTGGATCTACGGATCCAAATAATAAATTAATATTAATGCTCGAGCAAACTTTATGTACTACCAGGTAGATCCATCGCTCATTGATATCTAAGTTTTGACTCAACCTAGATCATCTTTGTCAACAAAATTTACCGGGGCACCCCGTGCTTTCAATAGTAAATTTTTCGGAACAAACCATTTGCTGTCAAGAACCCACTAACACAAGGAGCACCCCGTATGTTCTCAAAGACCCACTAGTAGATGCAGCACCCTTGTGCTCTCAATAGAGTACTAAAGTTTGAATATCCCCTGCGCTCTCAATAGAGAACTTTTGGAGCTGCGCGCCTGCTTTCAACAAATCACAAATTTTGTTAAACTCGGAATCAGCTCTAAGTCCTAGCTTTAAGTAACTACTGCCTTGCTGTAGCAGTGTTAGATAACAAGGTTCGGTATTGCAAATAAGCTAAGCAATAAAATTAGAGAATAAGCAACACTTACCCTGAGATCTCCGAGAGCGACTGACTCGCTGGTCGAACTAAACATCAGTATATATACCTAAAATCTATGCTAGCTGGTCCTAGATACCTTGTTAAATTTTCTAAGAATTCATATAAAATCTTGTGAACGGTAAATTTGACAGTACTTCGAGGCTAGAACATTAAGAATAATTTGGTCTGTAATATTGTAATTTTAAAATTAATTTTAAACATAAAACAACAAATAATTCGTACAAAAATAAAATTTTTGACATTTCAATAGAAGAACCTGCAAGAATTCGTAGCCGGATGCGCCACATTTTATTCTCAACCAGAACGTAAAAATTTATATTTACTCGAATCGATAATTACTAAAGGTACATTACTGAAATGCCACAGTGAGTGGCAATCCGAAACTTACCAGCACAATATAGTATTATCTGGAGTGAGCAGCTGGCATCAAAAGTTATTCTTAAACAAGATATCCGAAAGCTGAATTGTGCACGGATTGCTATTCTGTGCATATACAAAGTTTCTTAAATCGACATCAATGTAAACTAACGCAGGACCCGAACTTCTTTAACGTTTTTATTGTTGTAATATTTTAGGAAACTAGATTTTTTATTTTTGAATGAGGTCGACGTTTTCAGTTAAATAAGTACGTTGAAATATAAATCCAAAAGTTGACCGAAAAAGCTTTCTACTAGTCGTATCTACCATTTACATTAGCAGAGAATTGTTTCATGTTCTATATAATCTTACCAAAGGCAATTTATCTGATTGTATCGGTCTGATAATGAACTATGTAATTAATCATTTTCGAAAGCTATGATAAAAACTGTTTTAAGTTTCGTAATTTTATCAGTAATAGTCAAAAATATGGGAACAATACAACACCAATCTAAAATTTTTTTACCAATTCTCTCTTGCAGTGAAACAAACTTGTAGTATCTACTATGTTTCATAAATTATGCATTCTGGAATACGTACCGCAAAAAATATTCTAACGTGTAGAATTGTAGAGCACAAATATCTATGTACAACATGCAGTACAAGAACCTTATTTCACAAATGTTTTAAATTCAAAACCATTTTACAATGAAATATGGTGATATATGCACGGCTTCTGCAACATGTGATGGGTTGGAAGGGGTCGGGATGACCTCTACATGGCTTACTATGACCCTTATTTGAGTGGTTCCACCGGAACCCCAAAACACTAGGTAAAACTAAGCATTTAACGTAAATTATGAATTTTTAGTAGAAGAAAATTATACACGTAACAACTCTATACATTTCCCTAGTTCCGCTACACCACTTTCTTTGGCGATGCATCTGCTTAGCAATTTGCGTATAACTAAGTTCTAATATATACGCCACAGTGACTATAAGAAAATTATACACGTAACAACTCTATACATTTCCCTAGTTACGCTACACCACTTTCTTTGGCCATGCATCTGCTTAGCAATTTGCGTATAACTAAGTTCCAATATATACGCCACAGTGACTATAAGAAAATTATACACGTAACAACTCTATACATTTCCCTAGTTTCGCTACACCACTTTCTTTGGCGATGCAGCTGCTTAGCAATTTGCGTATAACTAAGTTCCAATATATACGCCACAGTGACTATAAGAAAATTATACACGTAACAACTCTATACATTTCCCTAGTTCCGCTACACCACTTTCTTTGGCGATGCATCTGCTTAGCAATTTGCGTATAACTAAGTTCCAATATATACGCCACAGTGACTATAAGAAAATTATACACGTAACAACTCTATACATTTCCCTAGTTCCGCTACACCACTTTCTTTGGCGATGCATCTGCTTAGCAATTAGCGTATAACTAAGTTCCAATATATACGCCACAGTGACTATAAGAAAATTATACACGTAACAACTCTATACATTTCCCTAGTTCCGCTACACCACTTTCTTTGGCGATGCATCTGCTTAGCAATTTGCGTATAACTAAGTTCCAATATATACGCCACAGTGACTATAAGAAAATTATACACGTAACAACTCTATACATTTCCCTAGTTCCGCTACACCACTTTCTTTGGCCATGCATCTGCTTAGCAATTTGCATATAACTAAGTTCCAATATATACGCCGCAGTGACTATAAGAAAATTATACACGTAACAACTCTATACATTTCCCTAGTTCCGCTACACCACTTTCTTTGGCCATGCATCTGCTTAGCAATTTGCGTATAACTAAGTTCCAATATATACGCCACAGTGACTATAAGAAAATTATACACGTAACAACTCTATACATTTCCCTAGTTCCGCTACACCACTTTCTTTGGCGATGCATCTGCTTAGCAATTTGCGTATAACTAAGTTCCAATATATACGCCACTGTGACTATAGGAATCGAACGGTTCAATAACGCTTCATTGGAATTGTATATGCTATAATGATGACAAAATTGTATTATACCTAACATTGGTGTTGTTGAAATCATATACTAGCAATGAAAAACTCATTATGGTACGGTTTTGCAATTGTAACGTTTAGACAAAGTTGTATGGAAATAAACATAATGAAAACATTCAGTTGGGGGCTTCACTGACACGGCGTGGTGGGGGACATTACCGGCACGGCTTGGGGCCTCACTTAGGCTAGTCGCTCCCCATTCGAAAACTGCAATTTGTATCATGTTTACGATTATAGACCCACTTTGAGTTACATATTTCATGGATAGTGGAAATAAGAAGCGAACACAGGTTGCCTGATTTATTATATGTGCGAATGGTTCTCGTTACTAGCTGATTTTGTTTGATTTCGAAGTATGAGCTGATCTGAGCATGCATTTTACGTCAAAATCAGTGTCGCAGAGTTATATGTCTACGAAGTAGCGGGAATAATGCAGTATTCTAGAAGTAGGATATTAACTTAAATTTGTAGTAGTTACGCAATTTCGTGACTAAAGTATCATAAACACAATTATTTCGACCTGTCTGTGCAATCGAAATTCATATAACTGCTTAATTAACTAGTTTCAGGCGTTAAATGCCGCTTCAAAACAACAGATTTTGTGTTACTGACCCACAACTATTATATATGTACGTGTATATTAGCAAAACTAGTCAGAATCCATTGGGATAGCAAATCTTTTTATTCCAAGCAACAAGTGCTGCATTTCCAATATGGCTTTGAAAGAACTTTACCGCGTATACTACTATTATTTGGCGGATGTAGTAGTTGGATTCGCTGACTGCTCTAGCCATTCATGGTTTCAATGTTTAACACAATGTAGGTCTGATACCGAGTTATAACACTGGACATCCCTGCAAATGCTGACTAAGCTATTTCTTGCGCCTCTGGTTTATACAAAGAAGCTGAGATATAGCCTGAACAGATCAGAGCGCTTGCTGGTACCTCGATACGGAAGGCAGAAAGTTATATGTCTCAGGCTTACTTGATGACGTCTTTCAAATGAGGTACTGAGGGATTCGCATCATAGTTCCCTCACAATTTGAAGCTTACATACTCGGGTCATGTCAGCGACACCACATCGAACGCGGTGCAGCTAACACCGTGAATATCATTGTTTGAAGTTCGAAAGCAGCAGGTAGCCAACTATTTAGGCAGGGAATCCGAACACCATATGAAATTTTAATATTCGCCGAGTGCTACTGACACTGTCTGTGAAAAACTTCTTGGTAGTATGGAAAGTACAACTGTATGTGTCAAATAGTTCTGTGGAAGTTGAATGTAAATAACCGTTTTAAATGTCGTGATAAACTTTTCCATTTGAAGGCGTTGTATTTTCAGGTCGTGGTTACTTGGGATAAGTGTTTCAAAAAGCAGGGACTTTATAACGGGAACGCTGCATAACCATATAAAACAAAACGAATATAGATGTGCAACGTGATGAACAGCTGAAAACGACACAACGTTTTTTACAACAGGCTACGCTGTGAACATTGTTGTTATCAGTGAGGTACTCGTTTGAAAAATGAGAGGTTTTCATACAGTTATTTCGAATTTTTACAAAACGTGAACTGATCACGATTAACCGGGTGCTAGGCGAGCTTGGCATAAATGCTACGTGGGCCGTACCGAAATTTTAGTCTCGGCACAAGAACCATCAGCCATTCAAAAGTGGGCAAGGTTGCACCTAATAATTTCGGCCCCTTCCACCTATATCTTACAGCTTGGTCCTAGAGACAGACCTTTGGTGCCTAAAGTATGGTATTTGGAACAACTATAACAACAAAGTGATGACACGATGTATATCATTTGTTGCTTTACGCGGTAGAATTCGGTTGGCGTTTTAGTACGTACAATGTTCGATTTAGTAGACATTATTTATATCGACCATTTGACTACACCAGGTAGCATGCACGTGATGTGACTTGCGCCGGAAATCGACACGGCACCTGTTAAATATCGCTAATTATGCTTAATATGTATCGACACTCCGTAAATAAACCCATAATAGTGAAAACAACTAAAAACAATACTAGAAAACACTAAATGTACCCCTAAAAGTGGCATAAAATTGCTTTCAGCACTAAAGAAACGATAATCAGATGGTAATATTTATCTGATTTTGCACAGCGAACGCATAATAAAATAAGGGTCAGTCAGGGATATTAGCGACTAGCCATAGTCTCAAAAACCATTAATAATAGGCGCTATATAAGTTTTTTACTATTATTTAATATAACTTGTTCCAATTTTCAATAATATAGATTGATTTCAGGTTAGAAATCTAGGACTCAACCTGACCAAAGACGAACAAATAAAAGCCCTCACATGAAAAATCGTAATCCAACGATTCACTTTCCGCCAGTGTGCAAAATCCGTTAACGTAACCATAATACTTTAAAATTATGGCATGCATCACACTTAGACCCCTCAAAGTTACCCTGACCGTTTCCTTTACGTCTTCCGTCACTTTGAGTTACCCTTATACTTTCGAATAGCGCGCTACGCCCTGGTTCTACAATGATAATGTTTAGTTTGAACAGATCGTAGATCATAGTTCGCCAATTTACAGTATTACAATTTTGACATTTATGTTATGCATAAGTAAACTTAAGCTGCACCCCTTACCATCCTCTTTTGTCAAAACCGAATGCCATTCAGTTGTTCACTGAACATAAATTTTAATTCTGCATTAAAGAACATAAGTTAGTCCGTTTCATATTTCATGCATTATAATTTGAAAATGTTCGTTTACTCTTACATTAAATATTGATACAAGCGCTGCACGACTGTGACACCGCAATAAAATATTAACTTCGGATAATTTATCGAATTTTCAATAAAGCGGCACACAGCGACATCCTCTATTTTCTTTTCAGCCGCAACAAGTGAACGCAGTATCGACCTGATGTTGAAATAAATTTTAAGTATCGATAATACTACTTTCAATGCTATGCTATTCAATACATTTATTCCGATTTATTGCGTCATGCTCTTATAAGTACCCAATAGCGTAAGATATGTCGGTGATTGATATTGATACGCTAACCGCTCATAACCAGCACTTTAATGCTTATTGAATCAAATCTATTGCTTACCAGTATTGCACGATGATTGGTTATTGACCATCATGTGCGTTTAGCATCAACGAATAGAATTAACATTAGCTTTATCGCAAGATACTATATTTAGATTATACATCTTTAAGGAAACGTGTATATATTTGAAATTTTGATTTTCCAAGCTTTGTTGTTGCTAACTTGCGTACTCGTATTTTAGCTTTTACTATCGATTCAAACTAAGAATCCAAATGACTTTCTTGATGTTACACTAAAATTCGACAGGTCCAACAAGACATATGCGCATTTACTTCGCTGCAAAAAATATTTTTGGTAGCTAAGTAAAATATAACAATTTTTGATACCAAAATAGGTCTTGTCAAAGGAAAATTTGTAGCAGTAAGTTTTCATCTCATAAACCGATTAACAGGAGAGTATTATGAGCTGGTACACCCAATCGATAAGCTACGTCCTGAGCAGTTGCGTATACGTAACTATATCACTTCTGTCAAACACAATGCTAACGCAGCAGCGGATGAATTAAAGTTTAAATTGACCCAAGGGTTAATATGGCGATATTTTTACATCATATTTTCTGAAGTGGTTGCTCTTAGGATAATATCGTTAGGTGAGGGCATGCTAATAGAACACGAATATTGTGATTATTTGAGTCAAGTCAGTACGCTCAGTAAAGATTATTATTTGGAGCGATTTTGGTATAAAGATAGATGTTGAGTGCAGAAACCTCCATATATATGAGGAGGTGTAAGAGAAAAACTATACTTCTATTACTATGTAACAAAACGTTACGTGCACTGTAAAGGTTTGACTGAAATCCGCTCACTAATTACCAAGGTACAGATCCACAAGAGTGGTATCAATGTAATTTTCGCCTTTAACATGGATTTCGGACACTTATTTTTTCTGGGGGGGGGCGCTAAAAAGATTCCTGATTGCCGCTGGCAGAAGATCCATAATTTCATGTCCGCTTTGGATATTTGAGCTAAATAAGTCAACTCGTTAACATGTTGCTGCCGATAAAGCATTATGTAGGGTGACTTTGATCTGAAACTCGGCATCGTTTAAGATTTGCTGGACAATTGGCAGTGTTAAACAAAAAATATACATTCGTATGTAGAAGGCATTAATCACATTCAAGAAAAAATTTACCAACATCCGCCAATGCGCTTCCAAATTTTAGGTATATGGCTGAGATTTTGCAAATTTTGAAAAAGAAAAATAACCCAAAAACCAGCTTTACATATTTCGACAAGATTAACTAATTGTCAAGAAGCTTAGAAAGTCGAAATATACATTTTAACCGTTTCCCGTACGCAGTCAGAATTAGTGATAGTATGTATGGCGACACAATCCTCTAGCTGAGTTTGTATCGCGGCGTGTATTTGCATGTGAGCTGTTATTCGTCTGGTTTGTGATGTTCTTAAATGAACCGAGCAACAGCTCCTAAATAGCGTCGTGAATAACGTGCAAGACTCAACAAAACGATCCAACTTAGATCTGCGTTCGCGGCAAAAGTTTCTTCAACGCTGTATGAATTTCATGTGGGAATGGATTAATAAATTGTGTGATTGGGTGCAGCATAAGTGGTGTAAATGCTTCAATTGTGCATCATGAATAAAGAAACATAATTATAATTAAAGTAAACAAGGCATTCATTTCTTTTAACCCAGTCCCTCATAGTTAGAAGTTTGTGATTTCGGGATTATTCGCTGTAGGACCTAGGGTGTATGCAACGGTATATAATAAAAATTTAATAAAACATTACCACATTTTGACATTATATTGTAATCCGGAGGTTAGAAATGTCGATACTAATAAAATGTATGCATTGAAATGGTTTACTGCATATCATATATATAATTTAAATAGATTTGAAAGTTGTAAGGGCATAGAGCGAAGCCAAAATTTCCAAAATTTATTATGCCCAAAGTAGTATCAAAGGATTTTGGTAAATTTCTCCGAAACCCACTGCTTTTGATTTTTATGAATTTCGAAAATTCATTATGGTCACTTTTTCATGTAAAAAATTTGTGTAACACATTAACATAAATGTAACTAAATTTTCTCCCTTACGATGAATAAGACAATGATTGCCTAAAATTTGACTCGGTTTGAAATAGTGTGGTTAGATGGGACAACTTGATGAATAACATAGTTTTTACAAAGTTATCCTGGTTACCCAACGTTTCAAGTGTCCCGTTGGACCGACCTTAAAGATTGAGACATGCTCATCTCATTTACGAGTGAATTGAACCGATCTAAACGTTGAACCGATCTATTTGCCACTGCACCTCGAGAACCACTGCTAACGTTAAAACCATTTCAGTGAACTATTATAGTATTAAAAAGCCCAGTTTGGTTCAAAAAGCTTGAAACATTGCTTACTTATCTATTTGTCGAATTTAAAGAACGATGTATGATATAACAATATGGGCGAGACAACATGACCCTCCGTGGCAGTACCCCTGTGACCGAGCATTTTTTGAACAAGGTTGGAACATACATAGTCTGGATGCGCGTCACAAAGCAAACATTCTAAAAGGCTGTCCAAAACCCGGTTTTACGAACGAGTTGTTTTTGCTTTTACTCAATCCGGTGTATTTTCGGATCAATTTGTTTTATTCCGATAACCATAAAGGTTCGTCAACATTTTTGGCGGATGGAAATATAACAATTACCGATGAACGATATACAATTAGTGTCGACCGTTTTCAAAAGCTTAGATTTATAATGCCAGCAATTCATTACACCAAAAATGTTATCTACGTTCATCCAATTGTTGAAGGAAACTCAAGGATTACAATGACATCATCGTTTACCACTGATGTGTGGCTTGCGTGTGTCGTAAATGTTTCGCTACTCATGGTTGTGGTTTATATTATGGGTAAAATACATTTGTCAGCCTTCGTTGAGCGCTCATCAGCAACAAAGTACCCACTGCGGCGACGAAATACAGTAACTTTTGATCTACAACAAACCTGCCGACTCCGACAATTGTATTTGGTCAGAGAATTTGTCGATATTATTTACAATATTCATTTTGGACAATCAAGGCGTTCGTTCTGGTTAAAAAGGTAAGGTTCTTTATTTGTACTACGCCACAGTGTAGCTTTCGTACACTACAATCGGTGTACCTACGTTCCCAATTTCCATGATTTCTTCACAAATGCGAAAGCCATACCTGCAACACCAAAACTGCGACTGCTTACGCGCAATAATTTATTTCAGCGTCATGTTTAATATACGGGTCTTTTCCAAATTTCCGGCAGGATTCTGTATCACGCGAAAAAACTATAAACTATAGCTCCTCGAATTTCTGGTTCTGTGAAGAAAGTGGTGTATATTTAGTACGATAATACTTTTATCTAAAAAAGACTCTCTATTTCGCCATAAATACGACGATCTGGAAAACTGTTATACTGCTGACTCCAATTTTCCAAGTGCTGAATAATAATTTGTTTAACCATAGATATTGTTTTCAGAAGGATACCATAAAAAGAGTTTAAATGCCCAGTAGTTTAGTTTAAAGTCAGAGTAGACCGTGGAGTAAATTACAAGCATACAATAGAACAAAACGTGCAATAATAGTGGTTAAATTAAATATCGAGCTGTGTAAAGCCATACCAACACAACAAAAATACCGTACCGCAATAATTGTGAGCTTTGTTCCCTACAAGGTTTCCTAATTCTTGTTCAACATGCATCTGAGCTAAACGCTAAACAAGCAATAATAAAATATTATAAATCTTGACTAACACTCGAATTGTAGTCCAAAAAACGTAGTGAATGACTGCTTAATTACTATCAATTGGACATCGACACAAGCATAAGGATTGTCGCTACAGCGCAATATATCAGTTTAGCATGGTCACGCGTGAACGATATGGTTTTGCATGATACGTTGGCTGACATTAAATGTTACCAATAAATGGAGCAATTTCACAAAGTCGGCTTAGTAGATAATGATCTTTTGATGAATATCATTACGCTTACCAGTTTAAAAAATTGAACGCATGTGTAGGCTATCCTCTGCTAAGTGATGTGTTATCTTTTACCCCTTAAGTTGGTCCCCATAGGCGGACTCTGAATGGAATGAAAGAGGCTGCCTCTGCTATAACATACCGTTGGCAGGATATATAATGCACCAAACCCTGCCGCATTCAACAAATAGGGTAACCATGCAGCAGTAACTATAAGGAGTAGTATAGTTCACACTCATCAGAAATTACTGGATGTGGTATGCATATGGGATTACCCCCTGCGGATCGGACATCTCCTCAAGCAATATTTGACTCTCTCCGAAGGCTCAGCAGCCTAGTGCGCTAAATGTGCGCGGATACTCTTGAGGTAATTGATAGAAATTGGGGTGAACTTGGCAAACAATTAGCAACAATTTTAATTTTAGCAAAAACTAACGGAATATTAGCAAAATTTGTAAAAATGTTAAGAAAATTGCTGAAAATTACGAGTTCTTCAAATTTTGCTGTTACGCTCCTGGCGTCTGCCACCTCTCATCCACGCCGAACGATCTAGCTCCACCTGAGCCGTCTTATTTGAGACTCTTATGAACTCATCTAACAAACAACCTTTCACTAAGTTATGCGGTATTCACGTTTTGTTTCCAACGTTTGGAACTTTATTACATACACCGCTGAATGTCATGCAAACCCTTGACAATAGGGTGTCTTAGATAACACCATAAAATATTTTAAAGGCAGATACAGTTAGCTAAAGGTGTTGTCATTTTTCGAAGATGTCCAACACAGTGTCTTCTTGGTAGTATTGACAGTATTCAGCATACCATCTTGACAGCGTGCATTTTTCTAAATACAAATTTCGAATATTCAAAAACTTACAATAAAATTGAATAATACACCACATTAGCTACAGACAGCGTCCGTTACTATAATAAGCGAAAAACGTTAGCTAAGAGTGTGTGTAACACCGTAAACAAAATATATAGTAGCTAGGTGTGTGTCGTACTCCCGTAGAATTTGATTTACAGTATGCGTGTGACCCTGACTGTTTAATACAGAGGGTCAAAAGTTTCATACAGCAGAATTATAACGTAAACATTGCATTCGGGAATGTCGATACTGCTGTTAGTTATAACTTTTAGTGGTCACAAACGATTATAAATATAATTTGTCAACGAAATATTTATGAGCCCTCTCCATTCAAAGTAAGCAGCATGAAATCTATGCTTTCTTATATTGTATATGTGCTATATCTTCAGCCTATATAGTGTAATACAAAACTGGACCTCACTATGGAGGTCGATGGAGTTATATGTCTATGGAACAGGTTATTGAAGCAAATCAATGCTGTAGTGATCATAAATTATGCCTAAAGGAATGATTATTAAAAACGTTAAAGAGAATTATTATATATACATAATGGACATTTCAGGTATAGCATGGCCATAATAATCACTATCTGGTCGATATTTGCCTCCAGCATTCTTCTCCGATTCTACCGGTCACAACTTATTGGCACGATGGCATACGACGAACCCGATTTTCCACCTCCAATAACCCGAAACTCGCTTTCGCAAAGTCTGTCACTGCAATCACGATACAAAGTCGTCGCAGTCAACAAAAAATGGTCAAAATATCGGTGGCTATTAAAGGAACCTAAACTTGCTCAATATCTAGACGAAATTCACGTTAGCGATTTTCATAGCGACTTCGCGGCCATTCAGTATTTAGCCAACAACCCAAATACGATACTAGTCGGTGTATCGAACCTCATAATCGACAATACAAAACAATTCTATCCGTTTCTTGAGGTAACAGAATTCGACGATAGCCCAGCACTTCAAACTTCCCTGGCTATAACACGGGAACTCAATATGAGTAAATCGTTGTTCAATCAAATTGAACTTCGTAGCGCTATAGTTGCTGAATCAGGGCTATTGGACGGTTTAAAACAGAAATATAAAATTGAAGGCGTCAATCCGGTTCATTCAGAAAAATGGGGCCCTTTAACCGTAAGGGTGTACACAGGAATTATTCGATCGTATATTCGTTGGTTAATCATTTCGACTATTGGTTTATGTGCTGAATTCACTGCTTATGCAAAATGGACGTTTTTTGTGTAATTAGCACGCGAACATCGCAACTGAAGGAGCGATTTTTGATAAAAATCCATGACAGGATTCCGCAAAAACTAGCTTTTGGTTATCAATCGTATATGGTGTAGCGCGAAAAGACTAAAAACTTTGTAAAAAGACTTATAATTTTTAAAACTGTTGTGGAATATCTAGGGCTTTATTGAAACCAAATTTTGTAATACTGAGGAATGTAAAATGTTGCCACGACTTGCGTCGTACATGCTCAAGATCCGAAGTTCCAGTAGCTGGGTTCTTGCTGAGAAGCCGCTTCGATGACTATATATTACCGCCGTTCAAATTTGGTGCTGCACAAGTTATGCGGTATTCACATTATAATGTTGCCACTGTTGTTAGCTTTTGTCGCCGTGTAGTAGTGACCTTTTACAGTATACACAGTCAGTGTTACACCCATATCGTAAGTAAGTTCCTGAGGATATACGATACACTCTTACCTGCTACATTTTGTTTACATTGTCGCACACATCTTTAATTATAATTTTCGCGACTAAACCGTAATGCATGCTGTCTGTAGGTAATGAAGTGTAATATTTGATTATGTTGTGTTTTTTGCAAGTTTCGATATTTGTATCAAGAAAATATGCATGTTGACAAGATGGTATGCCATATACCTTGAATAAAACTTAAGAAAACACGGTGTCCATGACACCGCTATAAAATGACAACACCCTAGTATAATAACCATGAAAAGTATTATTATAAACATGGGGTGTCGTCGGTGTTGTTGACACTTTGTGCGACAATTATGTTCCAAATGTTGGTGACATAGTATTAACGTAGGCTCTTACGACTAAAGCCTTAATGTGAATCACTTCTATGTAAATTACATAAACGTAATATATTTGTTTTTGACATGAAATTCTCCTTCTTGAACCAAAAAGAAGCCACGTACCTTATCTATCTGATCACATAAGTTCAAACGTTTGTAACATTATAGTATTAACGTACCAATGATGATTCAAGCCTTAAAGTGGAACACTTTTGCGTACAATTAAACGTAGTACATTTGTTGCTTGACATGAATTTCTCCTTCTTGAATCAAAAAGAAGCCATGCCCCTTATCTGTTTGGTCACATTCTCAGATTCGCTCCGGTTTTTCCAATAACTTAATGTTACTGCATTACTTATAGGAAAAGTGTTAATGTTAGTAGATTTATTTAAGTGTTTATAGAATTATTTATCAGTTCTCGAATGAGATTTTTGAGCGGTTTTATCAAGTTTCAAAATTTTTGCATCGTTAGGAACTTATGAGACCCTAAAGTTTCATTGAAGTAAAACACCGATACCATACCTATGATAAATACACGTTTTGAAGAGAATACCTTAATTTGAATTCGTTTTGAATAATTTAACCGCTAAAGATTGCTTAATGTGAAGTAACATCCTATTGTGAAACGGTGCAAACTGGGAGGTAGGGCTAGCTTATATCACATTAATTGAATAGCGAATAGTAGCAGGAACTAGTACACAACATTATGCGGCGTTCACGTTAAAATGTCCCCGCTGTTTGGAAGTATTGAGCACCTGTCGTCGCGATCCTACCGTATAGACAGTCGGGGTGACACCCATGATACTGTGAATCAGTGGCCGAGGGTGTACGACACAATCCTAGCTACTACATTTTTTCTTGACAGTGTCGTACACACGCTTAGCTACCTATTTGGCGCGAATAAACTATAACGCGCACCGTCTGTAGCTAAAACGGTTTATTAGTCAACTTTCCTCTGTAGTTTTTTCTAAATTCTCGATACTTGTATCTAACCCATATGAAGATTGCTCAGATAATTCCGAACACTGTCAATGAAACTGCCGGAACATGGTGTGCCTGACACTGTCGAGAAGTTGTAATACGCGTAACTAGCTGCCTTTGAAAAAAAATTATTAAAAACATGGGGGTGTCTGAGACACCCTGTTGTCAACAGTGTGCCTGACACTGTGTGGTGTACATAGGTTCCAAACGTTGGGAACATTATAACGTGAACGCCGCATTATATGTCAACTGCAGTGGCATGTAGATATAGACAGAATGTGATGAAAGCGACGCCTATATTAATCACAAGAACTTGGTGGCGTCTGTCAGACAGAAACGCCTTCCGGTTTAAAGCTCTCCATATTATTTTCTGGTTCCATTCCGCTACCGGCACTAACATTAAACCTTGCATGACCGAATTTTTTGTGCGTAGTGAAATATGAGACAAATTCTGTCCGGAACACGGAGTATATAATTGCAAGCTACCTATACAAACCTCTAAAAACTTTCAAACAGCTGCTGTATAGAATTTAAGGAATTTTGCAAAGAAGCTAACAAAAATGCAAACATTCAACGCTCAAAAAGCTTAGCTTGTATAAGATTGCACATTTAAGCAAGCGCTATTTGGCACAGTTTATTGCTATCGGACCTGAGATTAAAGTCTATATTTACATAAATATAATACTAGACAGCAAACCGATTTTGTCTTTAGAAGAAGAAATTTCTACTTTACTCATATCTAATGATACTAATAGTTGTTTGAAAAGTATTGCTATTTGACGTGTACTTTACTGTCGCATATTACATCAATCATAACCGTTTGTGTTGGAAATCAAATTCGCTCTAAAATAAATCTAATTTCACAATATTCTTTGTCCATCTAGTTTAAACATTCATGATTATCATTTTAATTTATTGCTATCGGACCTGAGATTAAAGTCTATATTTACATAAATATAATACTAGACAGCAAACCGATTTTGTCTTTAGAAGAAGAAATTTCTACTTTACTCATATCTAATGATACTAATAGTTGTTTGAAAAGTATTGCTATTTGACGTGTACTTTACTGTCGCATATTACATCAATCATAACCGTTTGTGTTGGAAATCAAATTCGCTCTAAAATAAATCTAATTTCACAATATTCTTTGTCCATCTAGTTTAAACATTCATGATTATCATTTTAATTTGTTGCTATCGGACCTGAGATTAAAATCTATATTTACATAAATATAATACTAGACAGCAAACCGATTTTGTCTTTAGAAGAAGAAATTTCTACTTTACTCATATCTAATGATACTAATAGTTGTTTGAAAAGTATTGCTATTTGACGTGTACTTTACTGTCGCATATTACATCAATCATAACCGTTTGTGTTGGAAATCAAATTCGCTCTAAAATAAATCTAATTTCACAATATTCTTTGTCCATCTAGTTTAAACATTCATGATTATCATTTTAATTTATTGCTATCGGACCTGAGATTAAAGTCTATATTTACATAAATATAATACTAGACAGCAAACCGATTTTGTCTTTAGAAGAAGAAATTTCTACTTTACTCATATCTAATGATACTAATAGTTGTTTGAAAAGTATTGCTATTTGACGTGTACTTTACTGTCGCATATTACATCAATCATAACCGTTTGTGTTGGAAATCAAATTCGCTCTAAAATAAATCTAATTTCACAATATTCTTTGTCCATCTAGTTTAAACATTCATGATTATCATTTTAATTTGTTGCTATCGGACCTGAGATTAAAGTCTATATTTACATAAATATAATACTAGACCGCAAACCGATTTTGTCTTTAGAAGAAGAAATTTCTACTTTACTTATAACTAATGATACTAATAGTTGTTTGAAAAGTATTGCTATTTAACGTGTACTTTACTGTCGCATATTACATCAATCATAACCGTTTGTGTTGGAAATCAAATTCGATCTAAAATAAATCTAATTTCACAATATTCTTTGTCCACCTAGTTTAAACATTCATGATTATCATTTTAATTTATTGCTATCGGACCTGAGATTAAAGTCTATATTTACATAAATATAATACTAGACAGCAAACCGATTTTGCGTTTAGAAGAAGAAATTTCTACTTTACTCATATATAATGATACTAATAGTTGTTTGAAAAGTATTGCTATTTGACGTGTACTTTACTGTCGCATATTACATCAATCATAACCGTTTGTGTTGGAAATCAAATTCGCTCTAAAATAAATCTAATTTCACAATATTCTTTGTCCATCTAGTTTAAACATTCATGATTATCATTTTAATTTGTTGCTATCGGACCTGAGATTAAAATCTATATTTACATAAATATAATACTAGACAGCAAACCGATTTTGTCTTTAGAAGAAGAAATTTCTACTTTACTCATATCTAATGATACTAATAGTTGTTTCGAAAGTATCGTGATTTGACGTGTACTTTACTGTCGCATATTACATCAATCATAAACCGTTTGTGTTGGAAATCAAATTCGCTCTAAAATAAATCTAATTTCACAATATTCTTTGTCCATCTAGTTTCAACATTCATGATTATCATTTTAATTTGTTGCCATCGGACCTGAGATTACAAGTGTTATATTTACATAAATATAATACTAAACCGCAAACCGATTTTGTCTTTAGAAGCAAGGTTTCTACTTTACTTATAACTAATGATACTAATAGTTGTTTGAAAAGTATTGCTATTTAACGATGGGCAGAAGAACATAGCTTGAGTTACCAAAATTTATGGGCTATATAACGAGTTTTAGACAAGTAGTCTTAGTATATATTCGCGCTTATGTTATCAAATTTTCTTACTACAATCAGCAATATTTAAATGGCGAGCCCATTTGGCTCCAATTTAACAGTTCACTTGTCAAAACTTGGCACACATATGTTTTCTAATTGATTCCTGTTAAGCGCATTTGCCGAAAATAAAAAAGTCAATTCTGATTTTCGTATAAACAAACCCCGAAATTCATATTATTGCATGTAACATTGAAAAAAAATATTTTTAACAGTTCACGTAACCTTATTGAGCAGTTCACGAACCGTATAACTATTATACTCTCTTAACACTGATATTGCGCATATAGTAATGGTTGCAGTAATTTCATTTATTCTTAAGCAGCAGAATGAACTGTATCCACAGTTTTTCAGGTGTTCTTTTGAATAAATATAGTTATCGGGTGAAGTAATTAATTACCCTAGTAACTGTACAATAAATATAGTTCAGCTAATCAAGAAACTGCATTTCTTTACGCGTTAAGCAGTGCGGCGTTAGTCTACCAGGTAACACGTGGATGTAGTGAAGGAAATTTGACTGACTGTGGTTGTGATACTTCGGTTCATCGTAAAATGAATCATGGAATTGCTAGCGAGCATCGAAATTCTCGCTCAAGTTCAGCGTCGACGGGTGTTGAAAACTTTAATTGGGGAGGATGTTCAGATGATATTCGATTTGCCGTCAAATTTTCACGTCGCTTTCTTGACCAACACGAAAAGCAGGCTCACGGACGAACTACCAGTCGAAAATTTTCCGGTCACTTAATGAATATGCATAACTACGAAGCTGGACGTCAAGTAAGTATCATTTACTACATCAAACCCCGCACTTCACTATGTTTCAATGCTCGTTAATTTTGTACTTGTATCTCCACGCAAACGTTTGTGTCAAATTTCACTTTATCTGAATAAATATAGCATAGTCGCTACTTCAGCAAGAATTTCTAACCAAAGCGATAAACGACTGTGGTTGTTAACCAAGCCCGAAAAAGCATAAGCAAAACTTATGTAGTAAACACAAACCATGCCATATCCAAACAAATAACATAATGTGACTTTATGAAAATTGAACATAAATTTAGTTTTCGTACCACAGTTAAAGCCATCATCTGAACTTGAAGCGAAAATTAACCCTTTAACGTCCAATTTGTATATTGTGAAATGTTCGACAAACTGACGTAGGCTAGCTATAGAGGTCAAACCCTAGTTGTACCGGCAAAAGCTTCGTAAACAACCATTGATCTATCTAGTAAATTATGTGCCGTGAAAGAAACGAATAATACAATACAAACTCAATAAACACAATACTTCACAATTTGAGCTGCCCAGATTTGTGCGTAAATAGGTTAAATATAACAACATCGCTTTGCTGTTTGGAAATATTCTCGGTGCCAATTTCCGCGAAAAAACAGATGCAGTTTAAGTGTACTGCTGGACGGATATATAAGCGTAAACGCTGCAATAATCAACGTTTACAATGATAAGAATCAATTATACCACAATTATAAGAATGATAACATATCGGTATGTAAAGTAATTCGAATAACAAATCATGCAGGCTCATAAATCAAAAGTAAAGGTGCTTTCTTCTGAAGCTCGTACCCCCTCGCACCCTCATTGCGAAGCCCCCACCCTCGCGATGTCGATACATCTTCCAACCCCACCTGGCGGCGTCGAAGGCGGCGAACCATAGTGGCCAAAGGCATCGCACCCACCTTCTCCCGACAGGCCGACCCACCCTGATAGTCCCATGGTCTCCCTCCGAGGACCCGGCTATCGCGTAGAACCTCTGACCTTGAGCATGTATGAATAACATATATATTAAATTAAAGCAGCACAATGATTACAGATTGTCTCCCGACTTATGCAAATCCAGTGTCGTTGTCACGGTATCAGCGGGTCGTGTGAAATGAAAACCTGTTGGCGATCGATGTCCAAGTTGCCAAAAGTTGGCGAATTCATAAAGGATCGCTATCGCAGTTCAGTTCGATTTAAGCGACGTTCAAAACGAAAGCTACGTCGACGCCAAAAATCCGAGCGACAAGTCCCGATACGTCGCGATCAACTTGTCTACATTAACGAATAGCCAACGTATTGTGACTCGAATCCGGCCAACGGCATTATCGGTACCGCTGGTCGCCGATGTAACTCTACATCGTATCGAAGCGATGGATGCGAGGAATTGTGCTGTGGTCGCGGTTTCGATACTCGCGTTGAAGAAGTTACCGAAAAATGTTTGTGTAAATTTGTTTGGTGTTGTAATGTTAAATGTAAGGAGTGTACACGAATTGTCGACGTCCATACGTGTAAATAAGCCATCTTCCTAAAACAGACAGTGAAAAGGCGATAAATGTGTAGCCTTATATATAGACATATTTAATACCACTGTTCTTGATAGTCTAAGGAGAAGTTTGTTACCGTAAATGTCAATTAGTAGGCCAAAACTGTTCCTGCCACTAAAACTTTCGTACCTCTAGGAACCGGTTGGAATACAGTGCAAAGTTACATAGTCTGCCAACTGAGTTTGTGCACAAACTCTTTGGCTATAGCACAGCAGCCCAGCGATCCGGGACTATTTTACGCATTGGCAACGGTTTGATCAATTTTGTTCAATATGCCAATTTCGACATCAAAGAATTCATCACAATTTAGACTTTGGATCAATCAATGTTAATTATTTTGATGGAATTGACATACATAAACGGCCTATCCATTTATGCCTGCTGCATATAGATATGCAACAGCTTTCTGCTGGTTTAAAATTCTCTTAAAAATAGATAAAATTGATTTACGAAAGCTTTTGTGTGCCACTAAGTTTTTGTATTATTTACAAAACATGCTGCATATTGTATTAATTTCATCATGATCTGGCTGGTATTGCCAGGTTTCATGCACGCGTAACCTTAAGATGACCCATCAACAATCCTATTTTGTAATTTTGCATATAAATTTTTACGGTGAATTTAAATTCGGCGCAAAGCTGTTCGCGAACACACTGCTCGGGCTCGAAATCTAGCCATTTTGTGTTTGCGAAAATTCAACTAAAATTACTCAAATTTTGAGAATGTAATTTGGACTATAGTTTTGCTTCCAGCTTAACACAACCAGCGATCACTCCCTTCAGCTATGCCTGTTATAATAGCTGCAAATACATCGGCTACCCGAGTAATGCAGTTGAGATCTACATTTGGCGAAGTTGAGCTACCACTATCATGCTCCAACATTTCTACTGTTTGCGTGTTATGTAATATGCGTATGTTGGATATTACTCTCAGTTCAAGAGGTGTCCGGTTCAACAAGGGAAAAACCGAATAAACACTCCGTGAGTGTACCATCATGCTCCAAATGTACATATATCATTTTGTGTGGGAACGCCAAGGATCCGGTGCACCAGCGTTGGTCTCGTTGGTTACGGGATATTTCTAACAATAAATTACGCGTGCATGACTGTAAATGCTATTTGCAATCTTATTTCACTTATAATTATACGTATAAAATTAAAATTCTTACGTCGTCGCCATATGAAAATAGTATACATCGCCATCTTTATCGATTGCCGCTTTCCATCCAGGGGGCAACGGAAGCGAATCACTGCGCGGCAAAATCATACTGGTCGGATCAGCAGCAATACCGGTCTGCGTCGGTTGTTGGTACTGAAGGGGATCCCCACTGCTTGGAGTAGCGCACGATGGGGTTTGCGGTAAGGCGCTGTCTAGCTGCTGTTGTTGAATAAGCTGTTGTGATTGTTGTTGCATCTGAGGAAAAAAATTAAACAAATTTATAAATTAAAAAAACGAGATTTCATTAGAAATAGATGTTTGCTATACACTTTTTCATAGCAAACCATTTTCGTAAAAATCCAAAGCATAAATTAGACGATGAAGAGTGGGGTGACATAATTAATAATTATTTCATAAAGAAATGGTACCGCGCCCTGTTCACACAAAGGCATATAATTCAATTCACGATACTCTGCCATTAAAGCTTAAAGTACTATGGACATTGCACAGCAAATGCTGCGCTATTGGGGAAAAGGCGGGCGGACCTCTCTTGGCTACATACCCTTCCCGAAAGTTTGGCCCCTTAAATTTTATATTTTGACACCGAGAAATTTTAAACTACAACCACGTATTTCCGCAAATTTATGGTTTTTTTGCCCATCTCTATTGTAGAATGCAGTAATGCTGACGCAGACATGTATATAAAAATGACACATATGACGCAAGATTCTAAAAATTTATGGAGAATTGGGAAAAATCGAAAGAAAACATTTTGGGTTCCTAAAATTTCTGAAAAATTTGAAAGCTCCCCAGAGATCACCTGTCCCCTTCCTGAGCTGGTGTAGCTTCAACAGTCACGAAATAACCCATACAACGTGGGGAGGGGTGAATTACACCAAAAAGACCACATTGATCACTGCATAAGTGTGCTTTCACTTACAGAATACGGCGGAGTATCATAATCTTCTACAAAATTTTATAATCTACTCTTAATCTCTGTGATCGGCAAATCTAAATGATCGTCGTCCTGTAAAACTAAAACCAACGGACAAATTTGCCTAATAAGAGGATCATATTAACGAGGCTTTGAAGCACAAAGCAACAGAAACGCCTGCGTCAGTATACTATGCATTACAAAACACACACCGGTAATTATATTCTAACCGTATATATGATAAAACATGTAAAAAAACCCCAAATTGCGGCAGACGCATGTGTAGATTTGTGAATACAGACAAAATATATATAATAAAAGAAGGAACAATATTTTGTACTGCAACCATTCTCAAAACTACGACTAAATGTTCCTAATTTAAGACAATTTTATTTAACAACAAATGATATGTCCACAGTTGGGGGAGGGGTATGTGGGTTTGGGAGCCTAGCCTTCCTCTTCGAATCCTCCTTTCCTGCCACCACCCCTTCAGCCGGATCCCCGTTTTCAGCTCAGCTAAGTTCTGTAATATTAAAGTTCAGCTGTATTCTGTAATATTGATATTAAACTTATTATGTTTTCTGTTTTGTTAATATTTCTTAAATATTGACTATCATTACTAATGTAAAGCAATGGACGGGCTAGGAGCCTAGAGATCTCTGTAAAGCCAGTCTGGTTTTCCGAAAACTGCTTGGCTTTGTTTTTTTATACTCAATGCATATGCTTGAGGAATGATCTACACTTCCTATAAATTTATAGTTTAACCACACCTTACCGGTGATTTACCAATACATGCCCATCTGGACTGCATGGTAACCATGCCCTGAATTACTATTTGAATGACTTATGCTGTTTTGTCCAGCCCATTTTTAATTGTTAAACCTTTATCCGTAGTGAAAAATGACGCGGATTGTGTGATTTTTAAGGACCGGTCAAGTGACTTAGGAATACAGTCCGCTATCACACAATAAATAAAATCACACAATCCGCGTCATTTTTCAATCAATAAATATCTCCAAAATCTCCAAGTTTCTAATGCGTAGTACAGTTTAAATAAACAAACATGAACGTTTCCGCCGCTGTCTGATAATCATTTATTTTGATAATCACACAACACCGCAATGTAGCAGAACTACAAACAGCAACCTAGCTAAGCTCAATCTCAATGCTATTAAAAATCATTATCTATAATAATCTTGGGCATCGGTAAGTAAGAATTTGGGTTAGAATTGGCAAGGTGAAATTAGGAAAATTAAGAAAAATTTATCAGAAATGGCAAAAATTTAGGAAAAATTTTAGCAAAATAAGGATTTTATGTTCCTAAAAATTTCAAAAATATACCATCGAATCGTTCAACTACCCTAAGCAGACGGACCTTCGAAACCTAACTAGCTATTTCACACACAATTGAACAACAATGAAAATAGTCGTTCAGTACTGCTTTAACGCAAGTTTTAATCAATAGTAATCTAGCCGAATACCGTATGTGCATCAATAAAGCTATCGCGTACCTGTTGCCCCATAATCTGGTTCTGTAGCTCTTGAACTTTCTGGAACACAAACGTATATAACGTAATCAACTACACAAGACAACTATATATACATAATAATTATCAATGAATTCTGAGTGTTGTGTGTGGAATGAGCGTTGTAGTGAAGAATTCTCACTGACCCGAGCGGTAAATTTCGACGTCTCCGTATTTAACTGAGAGGACTCACTTGTGCAGTAACTCATTGAAAAACTTAAAATCTCTATTGGCACCTTGAAGTTAGATGTAAATCCCTATTCCATCATCTCCCCCACCCCACCCCCCCCCCCCCGAAAAAGGGAAGGTCATGCCGGAAATTCACTCTATAAAACATGCGGCCAGTGTAGCTTTTAGAGGCGGAAGTGAAATACATGCTATACTTAAGTTAAGTCTCTACGTGGATCATATACTAAGCGAAGCCTAAGTCGGGGGTTGCCGCCCTCCGAACAGCCGCTCTAAACTGTTATTTTCTCTAACGTTATAACGTCCGACCCCTAAATGTGACATGGCCGAACATGTTATGGATTGTATCTCGATCATTTTGCAGATAAAGCTCATTTTGTAGGGTGTACAAAGCTATATAAAACTACATATAACGTTTTGCTATATGGCTCATTAAGGAAGCATGATTAGGGTCAAAATGGGTTTTACATGTGCATTTGAGACCCACCAAAGCTATATCGGTGAAGATTGTAGACCAATGCACCCTCTATGTAGGTTCATATGGGTGTACCAGTATTGTCATTTATGTTGCAAGGGTGGGTGAAGATGGGGTTATAGTGGGAGAGTGTGGCCCAAAATACACGAAAACTGCAATATCTCCTGAGTCGTTCGAGCGAAGTGTGTGTTATCGGCTAAATAGCGATAACAGACACGTTCGACCAAGGTTAAGTTAAATAGAGAAGTTATTGATTACATACTCTTATAGGGACTTATTTGCTTTACAAAGTGATCTAAATTTGACTCACATATCTACTCCGATTGTCGAAATATAACAAATAATGTGATTTCTAATTGCAGTAAGTCGATAGGGTTTCACTATACAATAATTGTGTATTGGTGTTGTATACAGAAAGTGATTCAGTTATCTATAGCATTTCCGATTTTTTCAGTTCCGCAATTCAGCTGAGGATCACTCAGTTAGCCTGGGTGGAAACCAAATTTTTAGGAAAGCCAGCAATTAATTTACTGTGTTGTTCAAAGATGGCCGGGCCGTATTATGAGATTTATCGACAGATTTGAATAAATAAAAATCTGGTTATATGGTGTCCCATAAGTAACGCCCCAACTTCAAATTATTGCTCAGACTGACATAATATACTTACAACCATCACACTTTCAGAAATTATAACAGAACACATTATATATCTACGTATAACCAAATGTCTGATACTAGACTTAACTTGGCTGATCAAATAACTGCAGTAAGACTGTGTTCCGTTAACCAAAATAGTCGTGAAGTTGTGCGACAATGATCCCGGCATTCCTCTTCACAACCCGATATAAAACTATTGCTGCAATTAATAAAAGGTATGATTTAGCACGTTCCGCAGCAACTTGCCCCGAACAGGCAGACCACCGACGAAAGATCGTGAAGCTGCGATAGCTGGCATTTCCTATCATTTTGACAATAGTACGACAAAGCCAATTGGCCGTTGTGCTGTTGAAACAGCATCATCAAATCGACTGTTTTCCAAATTTGTTAAAAGTCTAGTTTAAAACCTTTTAGACTGACGTTAATTCATGATCTGAATGAGGATGATTATGATCGCAGGGTTGACATTTGTGAAAAAAGGCTACAGCGTCTCGACGATGATTCGGACTTAGATAAATAAGCCATTTGACCAGAAGAAAACAACTTTAAACTGAACGGCCACGTTAGCCGGCGTAATTATTTTTCTGTGGGGAGTATTGAACGATAATGTATCCAAACACAAACCATGTTGTGCCTGAAAGAGCCTATATCGGAGGAGCTCTTCGGTCTGGAGCCTGACATAGTTCGAAAAGTCTGCCAAAGTGTGCGTTTTCGGCTGGAAGAATGCATCAATCTTGGAGGAGTCCAGGTTCGCACTTGGGTATGTTATTCATCAAAAACATAGGCGATACTGTGAGAGTACGTGTGTACCAAAACTATTTTAAATATGTTTATGATTTGGCGCACTGGGCCATTTTAAAAATGTGGCGTTACTTATGGGACACCCTGCATTGTAGTAACACTTACAGATGTTTTGCAAGGTGCTTGCTGGTTACAACAAAACCACCCATACATTATTTCACATTGCTGGCTACTCTATAATAGTGTCTTGCAAGGCACAGAGAAACGTAGCCAGTGTTGTTGATCTACTGGCCTGTCCAGTATGGGGTGGTGGTTGCATTCCAACTTTGCAAATCCACATATTCGTTAATTTTTCCCGCTTGTCCGTCCCCCACGCGTTGAAAACCAGTGTTCCACGAAATCCAAAATTTATTAATGCCTCTAAATTTGTTTTCTGTATGAAAAATGGTTTTAAACATTAAAACACTATAGATAACGCTAAAACGTCGTTTTGTAGCCAGAAAGTACCTATGCAACAGCATAAGTGAATGAAAATATTTTAAGCAAAATTTACTCCAGCCCAGATCAATAAATTTTGATATTTCCCCAAGAACAAACATGGACCCCTCTCCCTTTTCGGAAAGCTGTGGACAGGCCAGGTTTATGGTTGCCATTGTCTAATATACCTGTAATCAAGTTTACTGTTTGATATATACCACCTTAATACCGACAGAACGCATGGGTCAACATCATTCTTCATCCTCTTTCACGACGACCACCAAATAATAATTTAAAAGCACAAATATTGTTAGGACAAGAAATTTTAATTACCATTGTGAACATCACAACTTGCTCCTCAGTTGACAGCCCTGGAGTTGCTATCACCGGATTTTCCATCTGACCTGGTGTACCAGTGTGCTGTGGCTAAAACAAAATGTCTTAATATAGAAAATCCACGGCCAGAAAGAAACATTGAATTTCATTTTCAGTGATAGACCGAAGTTCCGTTGCATTGTGTTATGCGCTAAACTGTTGGTTTGATATTTTCTATAACATACTAGTAACTCTATCGAGATTGCAAAGCGTTGTGAACATAGGTACACCTACGCCTTTTACATGCACAGTCAATGAGCTTTCGATAGCATACGTCGATATGCTTTTCGAGGATAGCAGACAATACCACATAAGTTCAATCACTCTACATAGTTCTTAGAACTCCAGCAATGAGTTTCCCATGCACGAAAACCCTAGAGTGAAACTTTTCAGCTTTCCAGATCGTCAGAATAAAATTTCGAATCTTGGGGGTTGAGAAACCATGGGGGCGCAATACCCCCGTACGCATATAACCATGGGTTGCAGAGCAAAACCAACACCGGCAATGACTTTTCTGCGCCCGAAAACCCCAACTGCTACTTTTAAGCCGCCCAGGACGCCAGAGCAAATTTTCGAATTTTGGGTCGAGGAACCACGAGGGTGCCATACCAAGAACTCCATAACTCCAGAAACGTAGCCCTAATCGAATAACAAAAAAGTGGCATCGGCATTTATCATTTTACTATGAAATGAAAGCAAACAGAGCAAAAACTCAAATTTAAGATAAAAACTTTGCTTTCGCGAAGGGTACTAAAATGATGTAAAAAACCATCATTATGACCTCTGACTCCGGAACTAGACCTGAAATAAAACAACGCTCGGGGATGTGCACGGTAAGTCGTTCCCGAGTTTTGGCCGATCACGCAAAACAGACGGAACTTAAAAGCTTTCACCCCTGCGACAAACAAGCTCCACTACGTTACACTACGCTCTTTTAACACATAACCATGGTGGAAATCTGTACAATCACCTAAAATTTCCTGGTTCATATACC
The DNA here is from genome assembly GCA_030248225.1 of Trileptium ribeirensis. NCBI lineage: Eukaryota > Metazoa > Nematoda > Enoplea > Enoplida > Thoracostomopsidae > Trileptium > Trileptium ribeirensis. Next base: position 42,281 of record JASANE010023413.1, read on the forward strand.
AGTCGTCAGTAAATACACCTCTTGCACAATACCTTTTAAATGACTTATTACTTGCCAAAGCCTAGTGTAACGTAGCAGAGATTGTGTGTTGCAGGGGTGAAAGCTTTTCAATTCCATCTGTATGCGTGTGATCGGCCACGATTTAACCAATATTCATTATCTTGTGCTCATTCGAACTGGCATAGTCGATTTACCGTGTAAATCCCCGAGCATTTTTTGATTTGAGGTTTGGTTCCGGGGTCAGAGGTCAAAATGAAGTTTTTACCCAATTTTACTACCTTTGCGGAAGAAAGGTTATTTTCATCTTAACTTTCGAATTTTTTCTCTAATTGCTTTTATTTCATAGCACTATGATAAATGCCGATGCCTTTTTGTTTTTCGGTTAATGCTTCTGTTCTGGAGTTATGGAGTTTTGCGGTATGGCACCCTCGTGGTTTCTCGCTTAAAATTCTAAAATTGGTTCTGACGTCCTGGGCGGTTGAAAAATTACGCTTGGTGGTTTTCGGGAATGGAAAACTAATTGCCGCTGTTGGTTTTGCCCTTCGACCCATTGTTCCATGAGCACGGGAGTATGGCGCCCAACATTGTGCAGTGTAAGAGCAGGGTTTTTTCAAAATTCATGCTGTACTAAAATGTGTGTTTTTCTAAATTTACTTGTGTTCTTAATTAACCCGCAAATACCCTGTTTTAGTGTTATAGGTAAGGTCAAGCAATGATTATTAACCGGCTACTAGCAATTTTATATTACGTAATGCATGCATTATATATTTATACAATGGACCAATCTGTTATGTTTAGCAGTAATTATTTCATATTTCAGAATTTATAGACATAGGTTCCTTGTTATAGTATAAGAATTTATTATGGACAAATTGGCAATTAAAATTCGGGTGTGCTAAATTTTGTGTTTTTTGAAATTTCACTGCGTTTTTGCACTATGAAGAACACAAAAAACCCTGGGTCAGAGGTCAAAATGAGGGGTTTTTATCCCATTTTAGTACCCTTCATGGAATCAAGGTTATTTTTTCAACTTTCGAATTTTTTCTCTGGTTGGTTTTATTTCATAGTAAAATGATAAATGCCGATGCCTCTTTTATGTTTTTCGATTAAGGCTCTTTGTTTTGGAGTTATGTGGTTTGAGGTATGGCACTCTTACGGTTCCTCGACCCAAAATTCGAAAATTTGTTCTGACGTCCTGGGCGGCTGAAAAGTCCCACTTGGGTGTTTTTGGGCATGGGAAACTCATTTCCGGTGTTGGGTTTGCTCTCTGATCCATGATTCCATGGGTACGGGGATATGGCGCCCAACATTGCTCGAGCACTATTCAGAAGCAAGTATTGAAATCACACACCAGATGCAATATTTTCGAACATAATAATTATTATTGTAATTTCTAATGGAATACCGTAATAGTAATACTCCCGTTCCCTATTGGCGTGCATATGGCCATCTTTCGATAATTTCAACAGTAAACAAATCTCAACCCATCGTCTTTAATAATAATTACTGTAATTTCTAATTCAATACTAGAATAATAATAATCTCGTTCTCTATTGGCGTACATTAGTCATCTTTCTATAATTTCAGTAGTAAACAAAGCTCAGCCCTTCCCCGGTGATAATTACTGTGATTTCTAATTCAATATATATCGGAATAATAATCTCGTTCCATATTGGCGTACATTAGTCATCTTTCTCGATAATTTGAGCACTAAACAAAAGTCAACCTTTGGTCTGTAAGAAACGATACCTGTGGCGACTTAAATATATCGATCAAACACATTAGAAATAGTATATACGCGTTTTTATACGTACGACAACAGAATAACACAGATGTTATAACTATTGTTTTTATACCGATCATAACAATTATTGTTTATAAAATTCGAATCCGTTGCAGATATACGCGTCGAACATCTAATTACAAATTTACGATTTCGGACCTGGACTGCTCACAGAGTGGGAGACTCACCCAGTTTCTACATACCCAAGCTTCGCTATCGCCCTCCACCTTACCGGAGACGACCATGTTGAAATAAATCTATGATTTATTGAAAAACTAAAACTCATGTTTTAAATATTAATTACTATTGTTATTTTCTAATGCTAAAACACTGTGTTACAGCCCGAAATATTTGTATAATTCTTATATGTACAATTATCTGGAAATGTGTTGCTTATACAACAAAATTTTTTCCCCACTTTGAAATTTTCCCCGAATATAGCCCTCCAAACTCCTTGAAGGGCTCTAGAAAGGCCTGCGCACGAGGGCTTACATGCAAACAAATTTATAAGGGTAAAACATTAACTTACCGCTACGCCACTGGCCCATTTTCCTGATGCAGCTTCGCTGACAACCGATGTGCCTGAAATATAAATAATACAATACACATGAAATTATATGATTCTAAGTTAAACCAAACCTTGCAGAAAATACAACTATATAAGGAAAATCAATACAATATTAGGTGCCGGGATTCCGCTATATGATGGAGGGACCTGACTCTTCATGTCCGGCAACTCGCACCTATTAGCCACCTTACCCAGTTTCGAAAGTTTGATCCCTTAGAGTTTTGATTTTAACTCCAAGGAATTGTCTCCGACCAAGGTAATTGCAGCCAATTTTAACATTTGTTGCTCATTTCAAGCAAAGATTGCAGTAGTACTAACGCAGACATGTATATAAGACGGCACATAAACACATACATAATATATAACAATATATGTGTACAATACATAATTATATAACATAGTTGGCACCACTGACCTTCTCCAAACACCTTAAACTTAGAATGAGAGTTAACCATAAGCTCCCGCCTTAGCCCGACGCGAGTCGAAATCAAGCTACTACAAAACTTATCATTCTTATTTTAAACGACGCGTTTCATTCTATTCAGAAACAGCATTCAAATAAGCTCAGTTAATACGTCGAACTGATCATTACACTAATCACTGTGACAAATTCGAAATACTATAATGCTACGAGTAAAATATGACATCTGGAAAGGGCAGAGCCAGGAGTTTTGCCTACGCATAGGCAAAATGCAAAATTTTTCATGGTGCCGGTAAAGCAGACAAAAATTACTTGCTTGAGCGATTTCTTAATGTCTAATAGTTTTATACAAAAGTCACTGTCAAGTATTCAACTAACACCAGAAAGATATAAAAAATATTTTTTGCAAATGTGGATTGAGCGTATCGTGCCGCAAAAACCCTTGAAGCTAGCACATAAAATGTATAGTATAGCCAGTTTGGACTCTACTAGCTGTCTTCTTCAAAGTATCCCAGTTGACATAAAATCTTGACGAAATTTTTCAAAAAATCTCTTTATGAAATTGAAAGTTTTGAATAATTTCAGTGAAAAATTTATTAATAATTTTAGCGTTTTCGCTACGAATTTTTAAATTTCGACCCCATTTGGCCCTTAATTCAAGGCAGCCCTCGTCACGTGTGCACACCCTCTGCAAAATCCGGCGCCCCAGTTCCAAATAGGGTTTCGGTTCATGTCCCCGCGACAAAATTTATGCGAATGGGGAAGCCAGCTCTAGATCACAAAAAACTGGTATTCAACGTGATTTATTGAGCGGAGCTCGGCGAAGCTGAGCGAAGCGTTTTTATTTTCTGTCTGGGAGTAAAAAGGTCGATGTCTGTTCGTTCGTTCGTTCGTTCGGTCCGATGAATCTCAAGAACCACTGAACGGATTTTAAAAAACTTTTTTTGTTTGAAAGCCTATCATATCAGAGTGTGCACCGGATATTTGGGATAAAAAAATTTTGAGTGGTTAATTAGTAATTAGCTAATTAGTTAATTTTATGCAGCTAAGATAGAGAATTTTGCAATATTTGTGTTACTTATTGAAATAGAGTCGTTTCGATCAAACCATTATAGGGTTTTTGGGTCGAAGAATTCCAATATAATATTTTTACCAATGATAAAGCCCTATGCAATGTAGTTACAAGAACATAAAATTGGGTTGCCGATATGCAAAGATACAACAAATAATGCCATGTTCCGTACGCTTGGCGATCCAACCCGAGCCCAGTGGGTCCCATTTTCGGGAAGGGGGTGCTGACAACTGGCTTTCGCCCAACCAAAGGGTTAAAAACAGAGATTTCAACCTTTCAAACAAGCTGTCGCTCGAACAAATTCGCCCAGCTAACGTTGAATTATGCGTGTCACTCTGAAAACCAACAATGGAGGTAATCAAATTGGACCAATATTCTAGTCAATAATAATTCTTTTAGCTCAGCTCGTTCTCAATGAACTCAGAAAACAATAATACACTAGTAATCTATCGAGATTGCAGAACGTAGTGAAGCATAGGGAGACCTACGCCTTTTGCATGCATAGCCAATCAGCTCTCGGTAGGATACGTCAATATCCCATATGTGTATATCACAAAATATCGCACAAGTTAGAACAAAAATAACACCGGCAATAAGTTTTCCATTCCCAAAAACCCCCAGTGCAAGCTATAACCCTCCCAGGACGCCACAATAAAATTGGGAATTTCGGGTCGATGAAGCATGGATGCACCATACTACCGTACCCATGTATCGCAGACCAAAATCAACACGGACAATGAGTTTCCCATGCCTGAAAACCCCCAAGTAAAACTTTTCAGCCGTCCAGGACGTCAGAACAAATTTTCGAACTTTGTTTTGCTTTCTGACACCGAACTTTTGGGGGTGGGGGCGCCATACGACCGTACCCATGGAATCATGGGTCACAGAATAAAACCAACACCGGCAATAAGTTTACCAATTTCCAAATACCTCCAAGTGAATCTTTTCAGTCGCCCAGAACGTCAGAAGAAATTGTCGAATTTTGGGTCGAGGAACCATTAAGGCACCATGCCTCAAACCCCATAGCTCTAGAACCAGACCCTTAATCGAGAAACAACAAAAGAGACATCGGATTTATCATCTTACTATGACATAGAACCAACCCGAGAAAAAAATTCGAAAGTTAAGATAAAAATAACCTTGCTTCCGTGAAGGATACTAAAATGGGGCAAAAACCCACATTTTGACCCCTGACTCCGGAACCAGACCCCAAATCAAAAACGCTCGGCGATGTATACGGTAAATCGACTATGTCGGTTCGAGTGAGTCCAAGATCGTGAAAATTGGTTACGTCGTTCCCGAGTTATAGCTGATCACACACACAGACGGAATATAAAAAAATTTCACCCCTGCAACACACAATCTCCACTACTTTCTGAAAAATACAGGTAACACCACAAGTTGAACCTACATAATGAATAATACAATTATAATTGTTCCATTAATGGTCTTACTTCCTAGATTACCGACATTGGCACCATATCTATGATCGGATTTTATTGAAATTCGTCCCAAATTGCTTTTATTGTCGTCCAACAGACTTTCGACTGTTATAGTTTTCGTCGCAGAAAGTGGAATCGGCTGATTTGGATCGGCATTAAGTTTTCCCGGCCCCTGCTGTTGTTGGCGCGTGTTTCTGCGATGGTATATTACAACGCTGTTGTGAGTATTTTCTGAATAATTGCGTTGTGACTCCTGTGTCAGCGAATCACTAATCTCGGTAAAATATCTATGAGACTCGTCGGTGGCTGTATTTGGCGCAACAGTAATTGCAGAATACGACGGCAATAACTCGTTACAAGGAGCAGTTACTGATTCACTCCAATTCGATTCGCGAACTGAGTCCTGATCGTATTGCAGTTGACTTTCAGGATATTCTGTTGCTGTATTATATGCACTGTACTGTGCCAGTAGAACCCAATTGATGTGGGTGAAGAAATCACCTGCCAATACCGGGATGACCAATTCAGGGATTGATCTGCAAGGGGATTCGAGATGGCCTGCATATAAGGGGCAATCCACCAACAGGAAACATACCACCACGGTAATGGATAGGGCCAAGCATACGAGGGGGGTACAAGCCAGGCATCGGAGGGGTGGGCGAGGTGGTTGAACATAAGGCGGATAGTTGGGTGCCGCTGCAGCCGATGAGCACACTGGTAAAAACGACTCATGTGACTGACTCTGGTCCTGCTTTTGCTCAGAATCAGTTTCCGTCGCATACGGATCATAAATTTCTTCATTTGGAACTTGTTGATGACTAGCAACCTTTTTGCTTTGTAATAGGGTCCCACGTGACTGCGATTCGTCTTGATCATCGTCAATAGCCATAGCCTCACTGCCGTGTTCTGAAGACACTGGGGTGTCAGGGCGCGGCTGTTCTGGCGTGTGAGGCTCACCGCGTTGTTGTCTTTGGTATACGTGGGTCGTGCAAGTAGGATCCCTTGACTGTTCCTGTTCGTCGCTGCGAAATTGTAATTGTTCTGGGTATTGCTGGGTTTGTTCTGTCGCCATTAAGCTCTGAAATCAATACAACTGCGAGCAGTTGAAATCGTTACAACTTTAACGAAAAGAATTGTAGCAAAATGCAGTACAAAACCGGAAATCTTGTTTACCTGCATATCTTTATAAGGATTAGGCGCCAAAATTGGACTTTGGTCTCGCTCAATCTTTGATTGAGCGGAGCTCGGCGAAGCGTTTTTATTTTCTGTCTGGGAGTAAAAATGTCGATGTCCGTCCGTTCGTTCGTTCGGTCCGGCGGATCTCAAGAACCACTGAACGGATTTTAAAAAACTTTTTTGTTTGAAAGCCTATCTTGTCAGAGTGTGCACCTGATATTTGGGATTAAAAAATTTTGAGTGGTTCATTAGTAATTAGCTAATTAGTTAATTTTATGCAGCTAAAATAGAGAATTTTGCAATATTTCTGTTATTTATTGAAATAGATTCGTTTCGATCAAACCATTATAAGGTTTTTAGATTGAAGAATTCAAATATAATATTTTTAGCAATGATAAAGCCCTATGCAATGTAGTTACAAGAACATAAAATCGAGTACATTCGTAATGCCACAGCCCAAGCTCCGCTCACAAATGTAGTTCCACTACCGGCTAGTAACTAGATAAAATGGCTATATTATGAGAACGAGCGACAGCTTATTTTCCATACGCCATATGCACCCATTATACATGTCAATATTGGCCCACCTGGGAAGTGCAATACATGTCGTAAAATAATTGCAGATTGAAGCCTCATTCTCAAATCAAACAGCAGTTGCCATTATACTAAACACACGAATGAAACTGCCTGTCTTCTGCAAAATATCAATTATTTCAATCTAAGACGATCATTTTCATAGCACAACATCAATTAAAAATATGACCTTTGTTTCGCATTTATGCAGCATCCTGGGCCCTCTGAAATCGGTGGAAAGGACCCTGGCATTTTCAAGTACCACCTGGCAAAGCGGGGCGTCTCCGATTCGTGTCCCGTGGTTAAATTTTAGGTTCCCCGTTTCATCCTCTTTGCAGGTTTTTTGTTTCCGCCCGGTAAGAACACCCTGAAATGTCATAAAATTTGATTAATTTTTTTACTAACATTTGAAATTTTGCCAAAAATTGCTTTAAAACGGGTTCTTCTCTGTGTAAGATATCCATTCCGGATTAATACGCGTTATTACATCAATTACTACCACAGCATAATTGGAAACGTTACCCCGAAATTAAGGCAGCTATAGCAATCAAGCGAAAATCAAAATTTCAAACAATAACAAGACGTCCCGGCACTATATACAGATGTGTGTTCGATAGCATAGGATTCTGTTACATTCAGGATTGTCATTGTTGTACTCGTAATTGAAACAGAGAGAGTGAAACGAGCGGCGTTTTCA